>SOPF01024542.1:0-21446 GCA_012979155.1 Hypericum perforatum | reverse complement strand
AATTTCCAGATGTCTTTCCGGAAGAAGTACAAGGGATACCACCAGATCGTGAAGTAGAGTTTCAAATTGAGCTAATTCCTGGAGTAAGACCAGTATCTAAGGTACCATACCGCATAGCCCCCGCAGAACTGAAAGAATTGAAGGTACAATTGGCAGAATTATTGGATAAAGGATTCATCAGACCCAGTGTTTCCCTATGGGGGGCGCCAGTGCTATTTGTAAAGAAGAAAGATGGTTCCATGAGAATGTGTGTGGACTATTGGGAGTTAAACAAGCTTACTATCAAAAACAGATACCCGCTGCCCAGAATTGACGATTTATTTGATCAACTAAAAGGGGCCACAGTCTTCTCAAAGATAGATCTCTGCTCGGGCTACCATCAGTTAAGGATTAGGAATGAAGATGTGCATATGATAGCATTTCGTACAAGATATGGGCACTACGAATTCCTAGTTATGCCATTTGGATTGACCAATGCACCAGCAAAGTTTATGGACTTGATGAATTGAACCTTCCAACCCTATCTGGACAAATGTGTTATGGTATTTATAGATGACATCCTCGTATATTCCCAAACCAAGGAAGAACATGAAGGACACCTAAGGACTGTACTCCAAGTGTTACGAAAGAAGCAGTTGTATGCCAAACTGAAGAAGTGTGAGTTCTGGCTCGAAAAAGTTGCCTTCTTGGGGTATGTTATAACTAGGGAAGGAGTATCTGTAGACCCTAGTAAGATTGAGACAGTGGTAGGATTGCAACAACCAAGAAATGTGTCTGATATACGCAGTTTCCTAGGCTTGGTAGGATACTATCGATGATTTGTGGAAGGATTTTCTAAGTTGGCAATGCCATTAACCAGATTAACCCAAAAGGGGGTTAAATTTATATGGAGCGAAGAGTGCAATAAGAGCTTTCAAGAACTAAAGAAAAGGTTAGTGACTGCTCCTATACTAGCACAACCCACGGAAGGAAAGGACTATACCATTTACAGGGATGCATCAGGAAGTGGGTTGGGGTGTGTACTAATGCAGGAAGATAAAGTAATTGTATACACGTCCAGGCAGCTTAAAACATATGAACAGAATTATCCTACCCATGATCTTGAACTTGCAGCAGTGATTCATGCGCTCAAGGTATGGAGACATTATCTTTACTAAGCACGTTGTGACATTTATACTGACCACAAAAGTCTCAAATATATCTTCACACAGAAAGAACTAAACATGAGACAACGGAGATGGCTAGAACTAATCAAGGATTATGACATCGGGATACACTACCACCCCGACAAGGCTAACATAGTAGCCAATGCTCTCAGCCGAAAGAACCAGACCACAGATAAACTCACTTCCCAAGAGGAGTTGATACGACAATTAAGGAGTTTGGGATTGGAAAACTCCAAGGAGCAGAGAGGACTAGTGGCAAGTTTGGAGTTAGAACCCACATTGAGAGCCCAGATAGGCGAGGGGCAACTTCGGGACACCATATTGATCAATCTCAGACAATAGGCTAAACAGGGAGAGATAACCAAATTTCACAGAGGGAATAATGGTTATTTATACTACTAGAATCGATTGTGTGTCCCAGCCAACCAGGAAGTAAAAAGATTAATAATGGATGAAGCCCATAACTCGCGTTATGCTAGACATCCTAGGGGAACCAAAATGTACCAAGATCTCAAGCAGAACTTTTGGTGGCCTGGTAGGAAGAAGGAAATAGCAGATTATGTGGCTAGTTATATGATATGTCAAATGGTTAAGGCCGAACATCAACGGCCTGCGGGCCCCCTACAACCGTTAGACATTCCAGAATGGAAATGAGAGAAGATTACCATGGACTTTGTGACGGGACTTCCAAAAGATCGGTGGGGTAAAGATGCAATATGGGTAATAGTGGATCGCCTTACCAAGTCTGCCCATTTTATAGCATACAAGGCAGGCATGACCATTGAGCAAATGGCAGAGCTATATATACGGGAAATAGTCCGACTACATGGCATACCAGTGAGTATCACATCAGATAGGGACACCCGATTCTTGTCTAGATTCTGGACGAGTATACAAAAGCTATGGGAACTAGACTACAATTCAGTATAGCATTTCACCCACAGACAGATGGACAGTCGGAGCATACAATACAAATTTTAGAGGACCTACTCAGAGCTTGTGTACTTGATTTTGGCAAAAATTGGGAAGGACACCTACCATTACTAGAGTTTGCCTATAACAATAGTTTTCAGGCAAGTATAGGTATGGCCCCCTATGAGGCTCTATATGGCAGGAAATGTCGATCGCCAATCAGTTGGAATGAGATTGGAGAAAAGGGAACTCTGGGACCAGTTATGTTTAAGGAACTCACAGAAAAAGTACCCATGATACGGAAACGAATTCAAGCAACTCAAGATCGACAGAAGAAGTTTGCTGATCAACATCGATGAGAAATAGAATTTGAAGTTGGGGATCATGTGTTCCCGAAGGTATCACCTACCAAAGGAATTCGAAGGTTTGGATTAAAAGGAAAATTGAGCCCACAATACATTGGACCATTTGATATAACACAACGAATAGGGAAGTTGGCCTATCGGTTGGCCTTACCTCCAATATTGGCTGGGGTATATGATGTATTCCATGTGTCAATGCTACGGAAATATGTCCCAAGGGAAGGGCATGTTATTCAAGATATCCCAACAGAGGTTCGGCCAGATGTAAGCTACGAGGAGATACCTCTACAAATTGTCGATGTCAAAAGCCAACAACTTCGGAGGAGGACAATTGAATATGTCAAGGTGCAATGGAGCAATCACACGGAAAGAGAAGTCACTTGGGAGTTGCGTGCTGAAATGGAAGAAAAGTACCCCTACCTCTTCGAACAACAAAGTAAGTTTGAGGACAAACTTTATTTTAAGGGGGAGAGAATGTAAGAATTATGAAATTAAGGGTTTAAATGTAAAGACCTATTCAGCATATAGGTAAAAGTATAAGGACCAAAGGGAAATTTGCTTATTTAGGAATTTCTATATAAATAGACCTCCCCAAGTCAGTTTAACCTAATTGCCATTCTGCCCTAATTGTGAAGGTCGAGACAATCATGTACCCGTACGAGGAGAGAACGAAATTGCTCAACCATCTCAGCACGAAGAGGGTAAGTTGTTCGTACTGTTTCCCCTTCTCAAACTCCAGTTGATGATTAGTTATTTGTTTTAAAATAAAAACGAAACTATTATTTGTTACTAGGGTCGAGAGAAAGATCAATTGACAGAGAAGGGGGTGAATTAGTTCCACAGACAAGAACAGGTAAGTGGGATTTTCATTTGAGTCTGTCTGGATCGGATTCTGATTCAGGCCTGGACACATACAAATCGAGTTTTGACTGTTCTTGGATTCAGAATTAATTCTAAAATTGAATTCAAATCCGTGAATATTGTGTTGACTTCATTTCTGTTTTGGAGATGGATTCGCTTCTGAAATCGAACCTGAAACTGTGTGCTTGATGGTTATCGTTTCTGGATTGAAATATGATTTCGAGTTGTGTTGGATTCATCTGTGGTTTCGGATTTGACATATGATTTGCTGAGTTCGTGTTTTCGAATCTGGTTTATGAATATGATTAAAATTGGATATGTAGGTGATACGGCTTTGGATAAGAACTTTGATATGAAGTGTTATAAAACATGTGATTAGTTGGCTAGGTAGTTGGATAGAAGATTGTTCCGTTATGAAAGCTTAGTTGGTTAAGTATAGTTGGCTAGGATGCTGCTCCAGAGTTATTGTGTTAGTCGGTTAAGTGTTAGTTGGCTAGGACTGTTACGTGATTGATTTCAATGAATGGATGTTGAATTGATTCCACTTACTGAGTTTAATCGACTCACGTCTATATCTATCGTATGTGTTTAGATCGTTCGAGCGAGGATCGGGGTTAGAGGGAGCCTTTCGCTGCATATCATCCATCATTCGCATTTATAAACTTTCAGCATTTTCAATGTAAAGACATTTACTGTGTGAGACATGTTTTGGATTTGAACCTTCATTTAAAATAAAAGTCTGATGCCTAGGGAGGTTAATCCCCGGCATTTGTCACTTCCATATATTGGGTCGTGACAAAGTAGGAGGCGTAATGGGGAGTACACCATTAGCATATGGGAGGAGATGAAGGTAGTCATGAGGAAGCGCTTTGTCCCTAGCCATTATTACCGCGAGCTACATAAGAAGCTACAAGGGCTAAGGCAAGGAAGCATGAGTGTGGAGGACTACTACAAGAATAGAGATGGCCATGATGAGAGCTGATGTTGAGGAAGATAAGGAAGCTACCTGTTGAGTTATGGCGAGGAAATTCGGAGGGCCAGCGTCCACTGGTACCCCTGTGTATGCTAGGGGGTCCAGAATGCGGGGCCAGCGTTTGTTGGGCACCCAGCGTACTATGATAAAATCTCCTAATTAGCTCGGGACTCATTTTGGACTCCTAGTTTGACCTAGATAGGTTTTCTTGTACCCCAAGTGTTGCCTCATATATAAAGGCATGTTACTAGGGTTGTTGTAAGGCTTTGTGACTCGGTTCCCATTAATAAAAATTCTCCTTTCTCACCATGGACATAGGCATTAGGCCGAACCACGTTATATTCTTGTGTCCGTATTCTTTTGCTATGACTTTGTTCCCGTATTGGTGTTGTATGATCCTAGCAATTGGTATCAGAGCTTTTTGGTTAGAGGAAGATGGACAGCGCGAAGTTTGCTCTTGTGAAGTTCGATGGTTCGTCAAATTTTGGGTTGTGGCAAAGGCGTGTCAAGGATCTCCTCGTGTAATAAGGGATGGTTGTCGTGCTCTCAGAGAATAAACCCAAGAAGATGGGGGACCAAGAGTGGAAGGAGATGGAGGCCAAGGCGGTGGTGACAATTTGCTTGTGCTTGGCGGATGACGTGATGTATCACGTGATGGATGAGGAGTCACTAGCTGAGGTATAGAAGAAATTGGAGGCAAGGTATATGTCTAAGTCTTTGTCGAACAAGCTTTATCTTAAGCAATGGTTGTATGGGTTAAAGATGAAGGAGGGCTCAGATTTGAGCCAACATATTAACGGTTTCAGTTAGCTAGTGAGCGACTTGAGAAAGGTTGATGTGAAGTTCGAGGAGGAAGATAAGGCATTGTTGCTCCTGAATTCCTTACCGGGTTCCTACAAGAATTTGGTTACAACTGTGACAGTGGGAAAAGAGTCCCGGGAGTTGGAGGAGATCACAAGTGCTCTTTTAGGGTTTCATCAAAGGAGGAAAACCGGAGATGAACGCCCAGAAGCGCTGGTTGTGAGGGGTAACCATGGAGATCGAGGAGGAAAAGATGGAAAGGGATCCAAGTTGGGGTCAAGGAGGTTTAAGGGAAATTGCTATGAGTGTGGTGAAAAGGGCCACCTGAAGAAGGATTGTCCAAGAAAACCTCGGGATTGCGAAGAAGGGTCGGGTTCCATGAATGTTGCCTCAAGTTCGAATTGGGCGGATGGTGATTGTCTTTCTATTTTGTCAGGTCTAAAGCATTCGGATTCCTAGATTTTGGATAGTGCCTGTTCCTTTCACATGACGCACAAGAGAGGGTGGTTCGACACGTACGAGTTTGTTGATTCAAGAATGGTGACTATGGGTGATAGTTCCACTACTAAGATCGCCGGCATAGGAGATATCCGAATCACGGTGTGGGATGGTGTCGTGGTAAAGTTGTCTGGAGTTAGGCATGTCCTGAAGTTGGAGAGGAATCTGATCTCATTAGGAGCCTTAGATTGTGGCACGTACGGCTACAAGGTAGTAGGTGGTCTAATCGAGGTGGAGAAGAATGCTGTGGTGGTGATGAAGGGTGAAAGAGATATTCGGAATTCCTACAGGTTAGTTGGGTGCACTGCTGTAGATGGAGTCACATCCTTGTGTTCTGAGGGAGAGGCAAGTAGCTCAGGTCATGTGAAGTTGGTTCGCATGAGGGAGCAAAGGCTCGACATGGATGGTTTGAGTAGAGTTGGGATTCGCGGAGACATGGATAGCAAGCTATGCTCGCTTTGTGAAGGCATGGTTGGCAGGAAGTCAAGGTTGTCTCAGAAAAGCTTTGTTAGCTAGGCCCCACTATGGTTGTCTAAAGGGATGTGCACGTCAAAGATGTCCGGTTGGCTTGGCATTAGGCATGTAAAGCCATTAGTGACATCACGTGCGAGTCAGGTATCTCACTCAAGGCCGAACTTTGGTGTTCAAAGCATGTTGAGGGTTCTACTAGGTGGAACAAAAGGTTGGCCATTGTACATTGTGAATAGCGTTGGTTTGGTGCAAGGTAAATTGGCGGAAGAGCAGTTCAAGGTTGCGGCGTATGGGGTTGACCGGATAATAGAGGGTACATCCCAAGGTTGCTCCTGCAAGGGGACTCGTTATTTCGGGTTCAATGGAGACTGGAGGGTGTAGGCCAAGTGAGCTCGGATGTTCGAGCTTTTAGGCTGGCTCCAAGTGATTGAACGAAGTGTGCGAGAAAGTTGAGATGGTCTTATTGATGATGGTGGTTATCTATGGTTGATGGAGTGAGTCGGTAGTTGAGTCGAGTGTTGCCAAGTTCTTATGGTTCTTTATGGGGCGGAGTCTTTGTCAAGGTGGAGTTTGTTGAAGTTCAGGTGGAGCTTTATAGTTTCTCGCATGGGATGATTTCTTACCAAGGTAGAGATTATTGAGTTATGGCAAGGAAATTCGAAGGGCTAGCACCCCAGCTTATGCTGGGGGGTCCAGAACGCGGGGCCAGCATCTGCTGGGCACCCAGCGTACACTGGGTGTTGCTGCTATGACAGAATCTCCTAATTAGCTCAAGACTTGTTTTGGAGTTATAGTTTGACTTAGATAGGTTTTCTTGTACCCTAAGTGTTGCCTCATATATAAAGGCATGTTACTAGAGTTGTTGTAAGGCTTTTTGACTCGGTTCCCATTAATAAAAGTTCTCCTTTCTTGCCGTGGACATAGGCATTAGGCCGAACCACATTATATCCTTGTGTTTGTGTTCTTTTGCTGCGACTTTGTTCCTGCGTTGGTGTTGTGCGATCCTAACAGTACCATGGCACGTTTTCTGAATGGACTCAATTCTGAGATCCAAGACAAAGTGAAGTTGCAACATTATGTGGAGTTGGAGGACATGGTGCACATGGCCACCAAAATTGAGAAGCAACTAAAGAAGGGGGCATAGTGCAACCTAAAGCAAGCTCAACCTGGAAGTCGAACTATCCAAAGAAGTTTGAACCAATGACATCCAAAGTGGAGCAAAAGGCCGAAGGTTCCAACACCAATCTGCAAAGGAAGGTGGAGACCCCTCAAGCAAGAAACCATGACATTAAGTGTTTCAAGTGTCATGGTGGTTATAGAGAGTGGAGAGATCGTGACTGAAGGAGAAGATTCGGATCATGATAGCATGCCGTTATTGGAGGATGTATCTGAAGAAGAAGTCCAAGTCCATGAAGGCCTCACTCTTGTGACAAGAAGATCCTTGAATGTGCAAGCTAAAGAAGAAGATGATATGGCACAAAGAGAGAACATCTTTCATACAAGGTGCTACATCAAGGACAAAGTTTGTAGTGTGATCATTGATGGAGGTAGTTGCACCAATGTAGCAAGCACTACCATGGTTGGGAAGTTAGGATTGATCACAACCAAGCACCCTAAGCCCTACAAGTTGCAATGGCTGAATGATAGTGGAGAAGTTAGGGTGGAGAAGCAAGTGCTAATGTCATTCCATATTGGCAAGTATGAAGATGAGGTGTTATGTGATGTTGTGCCAATGTAAGCTAGCCACTTACTGTTGGGGAGGCCGTGGCAATTTGATAGGAGGGCGATGATAATGGCCACACCAACAATTACTCTTTTACTCACAAGAAACGTATGTTCACTTTGGCACCTTTGTCACCATCACAAGTTTGTGAAGATCAGATGAAGTTGCAAAAAGAGAGTGATGAGAGAAAGAAAAGTGAACAAAAGAAATGAGTGTAGAGGAGAGAAGAAGCCAAAAAACAGAATGAAAAAACGGCCAAAAGAGAGGTTGCAATTGAGAGATCAAAAGAAGCCGTAAAAATAAAAATAGTTTCGGCCAAAGAGAGAAAAGATGAGTGGAAAAGAAACTATTATGTGAGAGCAAGTGAGATCAAGCAAGCTTATTATGAGAGGAAGTCTATGATCTTACTTCGGTATAGGGAGACGCTTTTGATCACTAACAAACTTGCGCAAGATTTGCCAAGTATAGTTGTCTCTCTTTTGCAGGACTATGAAGATGTCTTCCCCAATGAGTTACCATCAGGTTTGCCACCAATAAGGGGGATTGAACATCTAATTGACTTTGTCCCGGGGGCTACAATTCCAAACCATCTCGCATATAGGAGCAACCCGGAGGAGATAAAGGAGCTTGAGAAGCAAGTCAACGAGCTTTTGGAGAAGGGGTACGTGTGTGAGAGCATAAGTCCATGCACTAATCCAGTCCTACTTGTGCCCAATAAGGATGGATCATAAAGAATGTGTGTTGATTGTCGTGCAGTCAACAATATCACAGTGAAGTATCGTCACCCTATCCCTTGTTTAGATGACATGTTAGACGAATTGCATGGTTCTTGCATATTTTCTAAGATTGACTTGAAAAGTGGTTATCATCAAATTCGCATGAAAGAAGGAGATGAATGGAAAATGACATTTAAAACTAAGTATGGGTTGTATGAGTGGATGGTCATGCCATTTGGTTTGTCTAATGCACCTAGCACATTTATGCGACTCATGAATCATGTTTTGAGACCATTCATTGGCAGATTTGTGGTTGTTTATTTTGATGATATACTCATTTATAGTAAAAGCTTGGAGGATCATGTGGATCATTTGAAATCTGTCTTAGATGCACTTAGAGAGGATCAGTTGTATGCTAACTTAAAGAAGTGCACCTTTTGTACGGATAAACTTGTGTTCTTGGGTTTTGTTGTTGGAGCTAATGGAATACAGGTTGATGAAGAGAAGATCCGAGCTATACAAGAATGGCCAAGTCCTACAAGTGTTGCAAATGTTAGAAGTTTTCATGGATTGACAAGCTTCTATAGGAGATTTGTGAAGGACTTTAGTAGCATTGCCACACCAATCACTGAGATTATCAAGAAAAACGTGGGATTTACTTGGGGAGAAGCTCAAGAGAAGGCATTCCAACTACTAAAAGGGAAGTTGACTAATGCACCCTTGTTAGCTTTACCAAATTTCTCAAAGACTTTTGAAATTGAGTGTGATGCTTCTGGTATAGGTATTGGAGCTGTCCTCATGCAAGAAGGAAGACCTATTGCATACTTTAGTGAGAAGCTAAGTGGAGCAACCTTGAACTATCTAACTTATGACAAGGAGTTGTACGCGTTAGTTTGAGCTTTAGAGACATGGCAGCATTACTTGTGGCCCAAGGAGTTCGTGATTCATTCTGATCATGAGTCGTTGAAGCATTTGAAGGGGCAATACAAGTTGAAAAGGAGGCATGCACGTTGGGTGGAGTTCATTGAGGCATTTCCTTATATCATTCGCTACAAACAAGGTAAAGAAAATATAGTGGCTGATGCACTATCATGAAGGTACGCACTAATCTCTACCCTTGATGCACGGATGATTGGTTTTGAACACATCAAAACGTTGTATGCTACTGATTCTAATTTTGAAGAAATATTTCGCAAAATCGAGAAGAGTACACATGGAAAATTCTTTAGGAATGATGGATACTTGTTTCGTGAAAATTCTTTAGGAATAATGCGAGAATTGATAATTCAGGAGACACGTGGAGGAGGATTGATGGGGCACTTTGGAGTTGCAAAGACTTTGGCAATGCTACAAGATCACTTTTACTGACCACACATGAAGAGGGACATTGAAAGAATCTGTGGTCGTTGTGTCACATGCAAGCAAGCCAACTCAACGGTAAAACCCCACAGTTTGTATACTCCACTACACATACCTAGTGAGCCTTGGATTGATATTTCTATGGATTTTGTGTTAGGTCTGCCTAGGACCAAACGTGGAAGAGATTCAATTTTTGTGGTAGTGGATAGGTTTTCTAAGATGGCGCATTTTATTCCATGTCACAAGACTGATGATGCCTCAAACATTGCTAATTTGTTCTTTAGAGAGGTTGTTAGGTTGCATGGCATGCCTAGAACAATCGTTTCTGATAGAGATGCTAAGTTCTTGAGTTACTTTTAGAAGACCTTGTGGAGTAAGTTAGGAACCAAGTTATTATTCTCTACTACTTGTCATCCACAAACTGATGGTCAAACTGAAGTTGTGAATAGAACTTTGTCTACTTTATTAAGAGCACTTATCAAGCATAATATTAAGACATGGGAAGATTGTTTGCCACATGTTGAGTTTGCTTATAATCGCTCTGTACATTCTGCCACTCAATTTTCAACTTTTGAACTTGTTTATGGCTTTAATCCTTTGACTCCATTGGATTTATCACCTTTGCCTATGAGTGAACAAGTTAATTTAGATGGCAAGAAGAAAGCTGAATTGTCAAGCAATTACATGAGAGGGCGATAGCAAACATTGAGAAAAGAATGGAGCACTACGCTCGACAAGCGAACAAAGGAAGATACAAAGTTGTCTTTGAGCTGGGAGATTGGGTCTAGTTGCATATGCAGAAGGAGCATTTTCCTATCCAAAGGTGTTCCAAGTTGCTACCTCGTGGTGATGGACCATTCCAAGTGGTTGAGCGCATCAACGATAATGCTTACAAGCTTGACCTCCTAGGTGAGTACAATGTGAGTGCTACATTTAATGATACTAATTTGAGTCCTTTTGATGTAGGTGATGCGGATTTGAGGACAAATCCTTTTCAAGAAGAGGGGAATGATGCAAGCATGCCTACGTCCAAGCAATCCAAGCTACAAGACTCTCATCAAGTGCAAGTGCCAATTGGACCAATGACGCATGCAAGAGCGAGGAGACTTCAATCTGAACTTAGTGGATTAATTCAAGAAGTCCAAGAACGTGCATTCAAGTCCAAGGACGTGCATGAGGCCTATGCAAAGCCCATGCACGTGGTAGAAGCTATTTTGGAAGGCTCATCAACTTTGCCAACCTGAAGCATACAAGTTCGTCCTATTTTGTCCATGCATAATCTGAATGGGACGTGATATTTTAGCAAGCTTCTAGTATCTTTAGTTATATTATTTAGTTCCTATTTAGCTGAATAAAGAGGCCAGAATCTCCTCATCTTGGAGTGCAAGTTTCTGCCAGATTAGGAGAAAGCTTTAGGCAGATTACTTTTAGCTTATTTAGGCAGATTGTCTTAGCTTATTTAGGAGTTTATTATTTAGGATGTTTTTTAGAACATCCAGCCTATAAAAAGAGGCTTGGACGAGTATTTTAAGACACCCTGCATTCGAATTGAATAAAAATTAAGTCTTTTGACTTTGTGAGTTTAACTTAGCTTGTTCTTGCCTAAGCTAGTGTGATGTTTAGGTTGAACAAATCTTTTCACTTATCAAACGAGTTTGCCATCCTCATTTGTGGCATGATACGACATGACTTAGAGTTCTCAGATTATTCGTGGCTCGGGTTGAGGCTCTTTTGCCAAGGTTCTTCTGGTCCAGTTTGTGGGTTCGAAGTCTCATCCATTCTAGACAACAATAGATCCGTGCAAATCGTGTTTCTCCTACTGAGATCACATCATTGTCCTTTGGGTCCTTCAATTTCTGAAATGATTTTACCATCCTCGTGTCTTATTTTGTTACAGTCTCAAATCCCACGTTAACACCATTAAACGTTTATATAATTTTTAGGATAAATTACTCTTAGTTCCTTGACTTATGGTCGAATTTGTAGTAGAGTCCCTGGATAATTTGAATTAGATGTAAAGTCCTTACTTTTTGAATTAATATTGGTCTCGGGTCCCTAAAATAACTGAGGATGATGTCTTCAATCATTTTTTTTGATTTTTTTCATAGAATTGACCAAAATACCATTACATAAAAAACAAAATAAAAATCACTTCATCTCTCTTCATCTTCAACCATCATCTTCATCTCTCTCTTTGTTCCAACTTAAGAAGAATCACATGATACAAAATAATGTGTGCATAAACATACACACAATTCATTATATTTCTCATAGTATCTAGTCGTGTTTTGGGTCAGTTAGGTTGTATTTCGTTGAATGTTTAGGTTATTATGTGTGTTTTGTCAAGAAGTGGATTTCTATTGTGTTTTGTGTGTTTTGTAGGGAATGGCGAGTAGGACAAGAATCGGTGAAAATGTATAACTTTCTCATACGAACTCCAAATTGAGTGATTCCAAGAGAAGAAGATCTGCAACACCTTAATCTACAACTTTCATGTTTTGAGATTTGCGATTTGTAGAACACGGACCCAGCGTACGCTGGGCAAACCCAGTATATGCTCGGGGGGTTATAGAATCTGAACCAGCGAACGGCCAGCGTTTGCTGGGGTGGCGAATTTTACCTGTTTAACTTAGTTTAGATCTCTTTTTAATTAGGTATCTTTGGCTAACATATATAAGGTGTTAAGACCTAGGTTAAAGACATTCTTGGGCAGTTTTCACGCAAGAGTCATAGCTTTTAGGTTTTATTACTTTCACTTTACTTCAAGGATGGTAATCAATGATTTGGATCTTCAATCAATGCTATATTTTTATACTACGTAATCAAGATTTGTCTTTTCATTCAATTGCTTGATTATTTATTATTTGATTGATTTGTATCATGTATTTAGAATTAAGATTGACAACCTTAGTTCATAGGACGAGATTGCATCTGTTTATTTTGTTCTGTTTTGTTTTGTTTCATTTGCTTAGATATTGTTGTTAGGGTTTAGGATTGACAACCCTAGATCTAAATGCAATCTTATTTGTAGGAACTATCAACTTAATCACTCAATTTCAATTGCTTAGATTAGAATTGAGAATTCATAATCCAGTACTTAGAGAATTGATTCATCTGTCCCTGTGAAAAAAATCTTAGTTATCACTATATTACTTGAGCGATCATGTTCTCTTGCATGTAATTTAGACCCAATATTTATCGCATCAAGTTTTTGGCACCGTTACTGGGGATAGATTTGAATCAATTTGTCTTTAATATTGGATATAGTTTTCTTGATTTTAAGACTAAGCATTATTTTTCTTTTTCTGTTCATCACTACACTTGATCTCTTTTGTTGAGTTTTACAGTACAGTAAAAATTGTAAGAGATGACAGATCGACAGGTAAACGACTTACCAGTCAACAATGGAAGGAGGCAGATGCACCCTAGACTGGTTGATCTTAGACCCAGTATTACATACCCAGCTGTGGAGGCTAACACTTTTGAGATCAAATCTAGCCTCATTAATATGGTTCGTCAAGACCACTTTGGGGGCTCTCCTTCAAAAAATCCTGTGAAGCACATCCAAATTTTTGAAGATCATTGCTCGATAATCAAGTACAATAGTATCTCAGTAGATGCCATCAAATTGTGATTGTTTAAGCAAAGCTTAAAGGATGATGCTAGAGAGTGGGTGGACGCATTTCCCATAGGCAACTTCACCATATGGGATGAGCTTGCAGACAAGTTTCTAGAGAAATACTGCCCACCAGGTAAGACCACCCAACTACGCAATAAGATTTCTTAGTTCAAGCAACAGGGTGGCAAATCTCTACATGAGGCATGGCATCGCTACAAGAGGCTACTCCGGGACTACCTACATCATCAGATCCCAAATTGGATGCTCATCCAAACATTCTACAATGGATGTGAGCCACAAGTTCGAATCAACCTAGCTGCAGTAGCTAGAGGTGATTTGACGGCCAAGGATGAAGCTAAAGGTTTATGCATCATTG
The DNA here is from genome assembly GCA_012979155.1 of Hypericum perforatum. Taxonomy (NCBI): domain Eukaryota; kingdom Viridiplantae; phylum Streptophyta; class Magnoliopsida; order Malpighiales; family Hypericaceae; genus Hypericum; species Hypericum perforatum. The sequence continues at coordinate 7,609 of SOPF01024542.1, read as the reverse complement.
AAGCCATAGCCACCAACAATCATGAGTGGGGAGATTGGGTAGAAAGAAAGAAAGTGGATAGCGTACAAGACAACAGTGAGATCACTGTACTCAAAGCACACGTTACAACTCTCACATAGTTAGTCCAAGCCACATATGCACCACCATTTACCCCACCCACTGAGGTTTGTGAAATCTGCACTGGTCCACATGGTACTAATAATTGTTCTCTTATTGCTGAATCTATTAATAATTTGGGTAATGCAAATAATGATCCATATTCTACTACATATAACCCCGGTTGGAGAAACCACCCAATTTTTTTTTGAGAAATAATGCAGGTCAATAGGTATCTCAGCCACAATAAGAACCACCTCCGCAGGATCGACAAAGTGAAGATGAATTGAGGAATCAAGTGCTGAGCCATGAAGCCACGATAAAAAATTTGGAGGTACAAATTGACTAGTTAGCAGCATAATTGAATGCAAGATAGCCAGACACACTTCCAAGAACCATTGAAGCTCCTCCCACTAGAGAGGAGCACTACAAGGCCATTACAACTTGGAGTGGGCTAGATTTAGAAATGAATGTAGCTACCCCAGTAGTGAAATCTTCAACAAAGAAGGCTAGCATGGAGGAAGACAAACTCACAGCTGATTGTACAAAACCAACACTAGAAAGAAAATACCCTCCACCACCTTTCCTATAAAGACTACAAAAGCAAGCATCTCACCCTAGATACAAGAAGTTCCTGGAGTTATTCAAGAACTTGCACATCAACATTCCACTCCTTGATGCTTTTGAACAAATGCCAACTTACAGAAAGTGGATCAAGGAGTTCCTTATGAAGAAGAAGAATATTGATGATTTTGAGGTTATCCTACTGACCAGGGTTTGTAGTGCAGTTCTAAGCTAAGATTTACCTCACAAGATGAATGATCTAGGTAGCTTCACCATTCCTTGCTCTATTGGGGATGAGACATTCAAGAAGGCACTAATTGACCTTTGCTATAGCATCAATTTAATGCCTTTCTCGATATTCAAGAAGCTTGGTTTGGGAGACATGAAGGAAACTTCAGTAGTGCTTCAGCTTGCAGATCGATCAGTCGCTAGACTAAAAGGGATAGTTGAGAACATACTTGTGAAGGTTGATACCTTAATCTTTCTAGTGGACTTTATTGTCATGGAGATACCAGAAGATCAAGATGTATCTCTTCTCCTTGGGCCTCCATTTTTAGCCACTACAAAAATAAGTATTGATGTCGATAAAGGAGAGCTGCGGTTCAAAGTCTGTGGGGAAGAGGTAGTCTTCAATGTATTCAAGGCAACCAAGTACCCAACCACAGAAGATGATTGCTACCAGATCAACATTGTTGACAAGTTGGTGGCCAAGCACAATGTAGAAGCTCCTCTTGAGAGCCAACTGGAGGCAACGCAAGAGATTGTAGTGGAGGTGGAAGGGTCAAAAACTAAAGAGCAAGTGTCATGGGTGCGCAAAGTGGAACCATTTGAACCAAGTGATACATCATGGCCTAAATTAGAGTGTAACACCACCTGGTCACTTGAGGTATGCTTACTTGAGTAGAGATAATGAATTACATGTTATTATTTCTACACTTTTTAATCATGCAGAGGATAAAAAGCTACCACAAGTCCAAATTTGCAATGATGACACCAAGGCAAAATCCGAGGAGACCAACGAGTACTTGTAGGTAAACCTAGCTACTCATATTGCCCTGCAAGGATCATGGGCAGAACTCGATGACCTAGGACCTTGGTAATCGATTGCCATCGTCAAGCTAACGACATTAAGTTAGAACTCTCTCTTACCCTACTTTTCCCTTTTGTTTTTAGTGTCACTCGTCCGAGTTTCCCTAAGTTTGTAGGTTTTTAGGGGAATGCATATAATGTCACCCTCGAAAAAAATGTATTTTAGTTTCATTTTTTGTAGGTTAGACAGGTTGAGAGGAGCCATGATGCAAAGTTTGGATGCGAACAACACTGAAAAGTGCAGAACCAACGACTGCTGGAAGCTCAAAACACTGCCACTTCCACTGCCACCCCTCCTTCACAACCTTGATCAGGCTATCCCTTTCTGTTCTCGTTTATCTATCTTTTGTGTTTTTTTATGTTAATTGTGGGTAGTATGCCTCCACACATTGAGGACAATATGTTTGATAAGTTTGGAAGTGTACTTGGTATGTTTTTGCTTTTAACTGCAATGTGCATGCAATCAAGTCTTTTTTTTCGTGTGTGACATGTGTTTTTGATTGAAGTGGTTGAGTCTTGCACAATTGATGAAGTACTTCTCAATTTTTGAACTGTTGTTAAAAGCTAGACCCCATGTCATGCTAGGAATCAAACTTGAGTAGAATGAGTGGGAACATATAGCAGCCTCACCCTCAGTCATTTAAATTAGTCGTCGCATCTGGTAGGCTAGACTAGAGAATTTGACAATTGACCTTGTGAGGATTTTGAGCCAAAGGAGAGAACAATCCTTCTCATTCATTCATGAGGTGCCTATATAATCTGGGCAACGAGTGTGTTAGATAATTACTTAGCATAATTCGTCAGGGTAGAATGCATCGATGGCCTTTTTTTCTGCAAACTTAGAGTCTTAGAGCCAAAATCCTTATGCATACCCCTTGTTTAACCCATTAAGCTTGAGCATATTCATTGAAATACTATATATAAGCCACTATACAACCCATATTTAACCATCTTCCCACCTTTGACTATCCGTCCGAGGAAGCATTAGGATCACATTTTTTTAGGAAATTTGTAAAGGTCATATGGTAGCATAGCTTGGGCGGGAAATTTGTAAGACCTGGCTTGTTATGTTCGTAAAAGAGAAAGAAAGAAATCTTGTGCTAGAAAAGAAGAAAATGGAAAAAGAATGAAAAGAAAAAGGAAAGTGGAAAGAAAAGAATGATTGTGAAAGAAAAAGCACAAAGAATAATAGAGCAAGTCAGGAACAATTGGTCTTTAGGATATGGGGTACATTTGGATGAGTGTTTAGAGAGTTACAACAATTCTTGTATAACTCCTCGGATTGGGTGGTTTAGCCACTATCCATACTTATATATCCTTACCTTTACCCTCAGCCCCGTAACCCAAGAAAAGTCCCTCTGATGATGAATTCTGTTTTGGCTTGAGTGTGTTTATGTATGATGTCTAGCATTCTTAGACCCCGGTCATATATGCGAGTTATATGGTAGTTGACTACTATACATATGTGAGCTTAAAATTGATTCAACCCTACGAGTGGTCAATCCTCTAGTTTAGAATGCTTGGTGCGAAAGCTGGGCTAAATGATTGAGGATAGGATGTCTATGTGATTCTTATTCATTATGCTTGGGTGCGTAATCTACGTGACCGTGGGATCATCTTGTGATAAGAATTTGAACTTTGAGGGCACCATTTATTTGGTACTTCTGATTCACTTTGCTTGAGGACAAGCAAAGAAGTAAGTATGGGGGTGTGATGTGTGCATAAACATACATACAATTCGTTATATTTAGCATAGTGTCTGGTCGTGTTTTCGATCAGTTAGGTTGTGTTTCGTTGAATGTTTAAGTTATTATGTGTGTTTAGTTGAGAAGCGGATATCTATTGAGTTTTGTGTGTTTTGTAGGGAATGGCGAGCAGGACAAGAATCGGTGAAAATGTGAGAAGAGTTAACAAAGAATGGTTTAGGCTCAATCCGTTGACTTTTGTTAGAAAATGCATAACTTTCTCATACAAACTTCGAATTGAGTGATTCTAATACGAGAAGATCCGCGACACCCTAATCTACAACTTTCATGCTTTGAGTTTTGCAATTTGTAGAAGACGGACCCAGCGTACGCTGGAGGCTTACAGAATCCAAATCAGCGAATGCTAGGCAAGGCCAGCGTCTGCTGGGGTGGCAAATTTCACTTGTCTAGCTTAGGTTAGGTCTCTTTTTAGTTAGGTATCTTTGGCTAACCTATATAAGGTGTTAAGACCTAGGTTAAAGACATTTATGGCCAGTTTTCATGCAAGAGTCATAGCTTTTAGGTTTTATTACTTTCACTTTACTTCAAGGATTGTAATCAATGATTTGGATCTTCAATCAATGCAGTCTTTCAGACTTCGTAATCAAGATTTGTCTTTTCATTCAAATGCTTGATTATTTATTGTTTGATTGATTCGTATCGTGTACGTAGAATTAAGATTGACAACCTTAGTTCATAGGATGAGATTGCATATGTTTATTTCATTTTGTTTTGTTTAGTTTCATTTTGTTTGCTTAGATATTGTTGTTAGGGTTTAGGATTGACAACCCTAGATTCAAATGCAATCTTATTTGTAGGATTAGAACTATCAACTCAATCACTCAATTTCAATTGCTTAGATTAGAATTGAGAATTCATTATCTAGTACTTAGAGAATTGATTCATATGTACTTGTGGAGACGAACTTAGTTATCACTATATTACTTGAGCGATCGTGTTCTCTTGCTTGTATTTTAGACCCGATATTTATTGCATCACAAAAAATAATTAATTCATCTTCATCTCTCCTCCCTTCCTCACCTTCATCTTCGCCGACCAGAGACCTGATGGCGGTGGAGGTGGGCTCTAAACCCCATATTCGATAGAAGGTGAGGACCCATTCAGAATTCACGAGGACACCAGCGGGGATAAGAGCGAGGACAACATCGCTATACCTAGTGGAGTGAAATCAAATCTAAATCAAAAACGACATCATCTCCCCACCTCCAATTTCCCAGCCAACTCCTCCTTGGCCCCTGGGATTCGAATGAAGCAACTTCCACTCTGTGAATGACTCGAACACTAACCCGACAATGGCATCCATCTCGTTGGTCAAGGACCTCCCAGTCTTGAACGTCTCCTCGAGGTCGGTGTACATGGCAGAGGCTGACATGGCGGTAGAGGAAGAGGATTTGAAGAAGAGGCGAGAAGGGTTTTGGGGGTGGAGAAGAGGGAATAGCAATCGAGGAGTTCGTATTTAGTGGGCCTATTGTCCAACGATGAGGCTCCCCCATATCTGGTGGCGAGGAAATCATTAGGTCCGGCTTCGTGGGGCTATTGCTCGCATGAAGCATCGAAGACCGGAGCTCGTGTGACACTGGTGAGGAGGGGTGGAAGCCGGACCACATGGTAATTTTCTCCAACAGAGATGAGAGTAGGGTGACCGGGGGGAGCATGGTTAGTGGCAGGGTAAAGACGAGGTCGTTTGGGAGCGGAGGAGGGGGTGGGCCTGGGATAGGGCCAGAAGTCTGTACGATTGAACAAGTCTCTAATGGTGGAATGAGGATTAATGGGTGGTTGTTTGTATGATTGATCAAGTCTCAGATTTGGATTTGGGAGATTTGTTTAAGAGATTTGTAAACATTCTGTTTTAATCAAAGGTATTTTTTGGTTTAATTGATTAGTTTGCATTTAAGAATAAATCTGAATTTAATAGAGAAAAAGAAGAGGAAGAAGATAGAGAAAGAAAGAGGGAGGAGGAGACACACGTGAGGTTGGAGAAGGATTTTTTTTTTTGGCTTAATGGTATTTTCGTCAATTCAATGTAAAAAAAACGAAAAATGATGATGTCAACCAGTGACCTAATAACAATATTTCATTTAAAAACAAGGATCCAATATCTAATTCAAATTATCCATAGGCCCTACGATAAATTCGAGCATAAGTCAGGGAACTGAGAGTATTTTACCCTAATTTTTAACCTTCAAATGACCATTATACTCTCTTGTCGTTTTCAGTTGCTTCACTACCTCAGGTCGAGGGTCTCTCTTTCGCCGTTATCCTCAGGTTCGGTGTTGTTTTCAAGCTCCATACCATCGCTCTACCCAATTCACCAAGGTCAATAGGAGAGAGAATCAGACCGGCCGATCCTGGTGGAGTTCGTTGTGCTTTGTTTCACATTTGCTCATCTAGGACTCTAATCGTCATCCCCAACCGACGTCGGGTTTGACGCTGTCGCTGTTGTTGCCGCGAGGTCGAGTCTCGCATGGTGCTCCACCTCAGCTTCACACAAACGGCGACGGCATGACGAAAATTGAATTTGGATACCTATCCAATAATGTTTTACTAAAATTGGATGACTAATAGAGGATAATTTGAAACCGACTTAAAAATCGGGAAAGGTTCATTGAAAGGACCATAATAGGCGACTCAGGGGGCCGGGCTACACTTAAGTTTTTCCCACCTCAGACTCACGTGCCGGGCTACTAAAAAATAGGCGGCTCCGCGTACGCTACGCAGAATTTAGGTAGGCGGCTCTTTGTTTGGGTTCGATGATTAGCGGAATTGTTTTTGGAATTTGAACTAATTTGTGTCCCAATTTAATTTGTTCGAGATAAATCCAAATCCATATATCAGAAATTTTTAATTTGTCTTTTTTTTTTAAAAATGATATTTTAATTTGATTTGTTGAATAATTTAATAATGTAATCAATAATAAAAATAGAATTTTAATTCAAAATAATGAAATCCGTTATAGAAATTCAAATTCCGTGGAAATGCATATATTTAAGGCAATAATCTTGGGCTTGTCATTGTGAATATTGGAATTGGATTGGGTAATAAATTGTTTTTCGAACACTTCGACGTGTGTTTGCGTCAATCCGTTAAATTTCGTTATCTTCTGAAATTTGCACATAACTAAAATTGACAGTTAAATAATTTTCAATGACAAACATACTATAATTAATATATCTTATTAATATGCAATTACACACATTAATATACCTTTCACACATATTAATATATAATTAAAAATTATAATTAATAAAGTTTGAATTAAGAAAATAACCAACATACTATATACTACTGAAAACAAAAAAAAACTAAATTTATGTTTGAAAAATCAAATCAATTTATCAAATTTACCAAGTATGTAAAAATTGAGAAATACTTCAAAATTTTGACACAATTTGCCACTTACGAGTTCGATATTAAAATTTTATTTAGTTATAAAAAAATTGCTAACAGATTGAACTTATTAATACGTTATCAAACATTAGGGATTAATGAGAATTTGACCTTGCCTTTTTGTAAAATTGTGGTCTAATTAGTTCCTCATATACATAATTCAATGTTTTTTATCACGATTTTTTTCCAAGTAATTGAGAAGGTACTTTTTTTTTTCAAATTTTTTCGGCAACCCCTAACCTGGAAAATAATTGAACAACTATGTGTTTTTTTGTCACTATTCGGATACGTATCCAATAATGTTTTTCTAAAATTTGATGACTATTAAAGGATAATTTGAAACCGACTTGAAAATCGGGAGAGGTTCATTGAAAGGACCATAATAGGCGGCCCAGGGGACCGGGCTACACTTATGTTTCTCCCACCTGAGACTGAGGTGCCGGGCTACTCAAAATAGTCGGTTCCGCGTACGCTACGCAGCATTTAGGTAGCGGCTCTTTGTTTGGATTTAGGAATGGCAAAAAATCTATATATTGTGGGTCACATCCTTATCCTATTCAGTGGATCTTATGGTCCACGGGTCATGGTTAAAGTACGGGTTTGTGTATTAATTTTAATAGTCTGGGTCTGGATTGAGTCGATATAAACCCACACCCTATTCATAGACCCATTAGTTAGACCTTGCCCACTTATCCATTAAATAGATC
>SOPF01024541.1:459-23096 GCA_012979155.1 Hypericum perforatum | reverse complement strand
CCCAATTTCCTCAATGGTGAAACCTCTTTCCAGGAAGAATTCAGTGATAGGCTTAATGTTGTCCTCAATGCTAAGACCAATGATTGGGGGACAGCATCGTAGCACTACTGCAACATCAACTCCTAACGACTGAAAATAGTTGGCAGTAGGCCGTAACTTGTTCTCTACACTGTATCTTAAAATGTTGGGCCAGCGAGTTAGTATTTTCCCTATGCACTGTCTTGAGAGACCCACCTCATAGAGGAATTCAACAGTTGCCTCAATCTTTGTTTGGCTATGAGTAAGCATTTTTGGAAAGCGGGGTATGAGACTCGCCCATTTTGTCTTGTCCACTCCAAGGGTCTCAAGAAATGCCATCCTCGGAATAAAATTTTCAGAGAGACTCATTCCACACAATCCAGGGAATCTAACTAGAAGTTTAGGAAGTTCTGATTTCGACACTCCAAGATCAAGCAGAAACTCAATCAGTGGCCTGATATTCCCCTCCAAGGTGTAATTGAAAAAACTTGGACATTTGTAAGCCATCACCTTGATTTGCTCAAGATCCAATCCGAGCTCTAGGAGATAGATAATATGAGGTGGTAGACTCCCGGAAAGGCCTGCCTCACTGACTCGGGACACGGCTTTTAGCTTCTTGGAATCCAGCCTCCCACATTGTGAGGTTTCAGAAACTGACACAAGTGGTCTTTCTATATTAGATAGATGTGGGGAGTTCTCAATAACATCCACCAGAGTAGTGCCATCTAACGTAGAATCTGCACCAATGAATATATCGTTGAAAACGTTAACCCAACTGACAAAAGAGATAGACAAGTACATGAACAACTCAGTTTCAGATGCCTGAAAGCATGTCAAAAGCAGGTAATTGAAGATATCTAGTAGCCAGGAGAAAGAAAAGGATATGTAAAGAGAGATGGTTGACCAAGTTTTGCCCTGAGAATGATAAGCTTCCTAGGAAGACACAGCTGGAGCCTGCAGAAAACAAAGACAACATTAACCTCCACACTGAAGCAATGTAAACCCTCTTAAGTCACTAGGCCTATCCAACAATGCAATGCATAACCCCCAACCCACAAGATCCTAACAATGGAGCTGGTTAAGAGGGTCTGCTACATCACAGATGCTGCAACTGTCCAACACAAAGATACAGACAAGAGCCACTCATCACTCGCTCTCTTCCTCCAAATAGAGCTTTAGAGTTCATATCCTTAGCTAGAGAATAGCAAAGGTTCCAACATTCATCCCACCAACTAAAAGTATCTAATTAATTAGTCTGTAACTCGATACAAGTAGTACTCACGGAAAGCCAACATCTTTTTCTTGGTAAGAAAAATGAAAGCCAATATGCTCACTGAAAGCCACTCATCACTTGACTCCCCAACCATGCAATTCATACCCCTTACTTAACTCATCAAGACACAAAATACCAACAAGCCAATTATACCACCAAGTATCTGGATGCCACTGTAACAACTAATCCAGATTTGATCCGAGTAAGACCATTGAAAGGTGACAAAACTCCAGTTGGGTTCGAAACTGGAGACCTGCAAGGATTAGCACTCGACACCTCTTAATTAAGCTAGAACAACGCTCTCCCCAATTAACTGCTAGTTGGTATGAGCTATGGTAGAGTAAAGGTTCCAGCTTTGGTTGCACCATTAAAAAATCAAATCTTTACCCAAAAAAATACTAAAAAATGTAGTCTTTACCTCCGAAAGAGAACATCTCCTCCTCTTCCTCCACTGGAAATGAAACCTACATCGAAAGGACAGTGGATAATACCCATGGAATTGGAAGATGCCATCTTTTCCGCTTCAGCTAATTAGTTGTCTTTGCCAATTGAGTTCTTCCTTCCTCGGAAAAACAAAGGTGCTATATTACAGGATAATGGCCGACAAAAATACTTGTAGTAACTAATCACTTCAGAAGAACGTGTGGACCAAAAATGAACAAAAGGATCAGAACCTGAACGACGTTAGTTAGCTCCAAGCCCATGTTCTATTGTGTCCAGTCCATCACAGTTGCTAAATGCTAACGGACGGACGGGTAAAAAACTTTCTTGGTCACTTACTTTCTTGTTTTCTGAAATTTAAAGTAATGTATTTTCAGACTCAAAATCTCTTTTCATGGCTGTGACTTCTAATACTTTTCAATTTTATGAGATGATGAGATCTAGTTATTTTGTCCTAATTGCTGACGCTTTTGAGATCAAATTCAAGACAGTATTTTTGAGATCTCTTTCAAGCCGTCGAGACTTTGACCCTTTACTTGTATTCCAGTGTAAAAAAATTGATCTCAAACTACAAAATAATTGCTTATCCATAAAAAAATCTATAAAGTAATTGCTCAAAATGGTCTTTTTATACAAAGTTAAACTACATCACTGATGCCGTAAAACCACCAAAACCTACAAATTAATTGACATGATTCCACTAATTTATAAATATGTTCTTCCCCAGAGATGAGTATTGTCCAAAATTCCAAATCATCATCTGCAGAGATGACACAGTACACAACCTAAGAAATCCGACATGTAAGGAAAGCCAAGTTTAGTTAGTAAAGCTATTCGAAATCTACAATCAACTAAACTCAGGAAAAACTTCTCATTAATTACATTTGGTACCGCTCAAAGCGGCTGATCCACTGCTGAAAACCAATATGTGAGCATGCAAAGAGAAAATGCAGTCATTCCAAAGTTCAACCTCCTCGAACGAAAAGCCAGAAGAAGCAAAGCTATGATTCATCCACACCCATGTAGCAGGAAATGCATGATCAATCTCATCAGATTGGATATTCGCCGGAGCTGTGACCTGAAGTATGTCCTACTACAATTTGAAGTTTGCAGACACCAGCACCAAGATGAAAAATTGGCATGCCTGCGTCCTGCAACCCCTCCTCCGTCACCATGAGAACAAAGAACTCCTCGTCAATGTTGAGTTCAACAATTTACATCTCCCCGGATTCTGCAGATGCTGAAGTTCCCCCTGTGAAATGCTTTAACCATGTCTCTCTCTTTTTCATAACAAAGAAAATCCGTATTGTTGTTGTCGAGTTCAACCAATTATACCATATCCATCACGTATGTCATCAAAATGTTATTTTCTGTAGGCCACATACCTTTGATTACTCGAACAACATCGTGCATTTTCTCAATCACTCTTCCAGCTGCATTTTCTCAATTCTTTTCTTTAATAACAATCCAAATTTTTTGTCTGTAATGCCTAGCAGTTGACTTAACGCAAATTTCACACCCGATTCTTTCATCAGGCTGTACCTTGGTTTTATTCTTTCTTTCAAGCTGTGTCCAAAATAGTGAGGGTATTTGATAAGATCTTCTCTTGAATAATATTCCATGGTCAAAAAGAATTCCCACTTAGGTACCATGTTACCCTTTAAACTATAAGCATACAGATATCCAAATCTATAAACCATAGTCCCAATTTCCTCAATGGTGAAACCTCTTTCCAGGAAGAATTCAGTGACAGGCTTCAGGTTGTCCTCAATGCTAAGACCAATAATTGGGGGACAGCGTCGTAGCACAACTATAACATCAACTCCTAACGATTGAAAATAGTTGGCTGTAGGTTGTAACTTGTTCTCTACGCTGCAGCTTAAAATTTGGGGCCAGCGAGTTAGAATCTTCCCTATGCTCTGTCCTGAGAGACCTACCTCATAGAGGAACTCAACAGTTGCCTCAATCTTTGTTCGGCTATAAGTCAGCAAACCTGGAAAACGGGATATCAGTTTCGCCCATTTTGTCTTGTCCACGCCAAGGGTCTCAAGAAATGCCACCGTCGGAATAAGATTTTCTGAGATGCTACACCCACACAGTGTAGGATTCCGGAACAGAATTTTAGGAAGGTCTGATTTTGACACCCCAAGATCAAGCAGAAACTCAATCAGTGGCCTGATCTTCCCGTCCAAGCTGCAATATGAAAAACTAGGAAATTTGTATGCCATCACCTTTATTTGCTCTAGATCCAATCCGATCTCCAGGAGATAAATAATATGAGGTGGTAGACTCCCGGAAGGACCCGCCTCACTGACTCGCAACACGGCTTTTAACTTCTTGGTATCCAGCGTCCCACATTGTGAGGTTTCAGAAACGGTCACAACTGATCTTTCTGTATCAAGTAGATGTGGGAAGCTCTCAATAACATCCACCAGAGTACTGTCATCCAACTTAGAATCTGCACCAAAGAATACAGAGCTGAAAATGTTAACCCAACTGACAAAAGACAGACAAGTACATGAACAACTCAGTTTCAGATGCCTGAAAGTACGTCAAAAGCAGGTAATTGAATATGTCTAGTAGCCACGAGAAAGAAAGGGATATGTAAAGAGAGATGGTTGACCAAGTTTTGCCCTTCGAACGAGGAGCTTCCTTGGAAGACACAGCTGCTGGGGCCTGCAGAAAACAAAGTCAACATTAATGAAGCAATCCAGACCGTCTTAACTACAAGGTATCTCCAACAATGCAATGATGTATAACTCTCAACCAACAAGATCCTGGCAAACCAAAGCCATCCCGTGTTGAATTTTTTTCAAAGGTGAGAACCCTACATCGCTGACATCCACCCCAGAGATACAAATCAGAGCCACTCGTCATCAATTGCTCTCTTCCTCCATAAACAGCTTTACAGTTGATGACCTTATCTAGAGACTAATAAAGTTGCAACTTTCATCCCACAAACTAAAAGTATCCAGTTAATGAGATGGAAAACGGTGTGGTCGTTGACTCGAAACGAGCAGTATATCATCTTCTTCTCCTGGAGAAACGAAAGCTAAATATCAAAAGATGCCAACATATTTTCTTCACCAACGAGGCCCCCTAAACACCCCACAAGCCAATTATCTAGTCAACTAACAGTGCTCATCGGAAGTGACTCGTCACTTGCTAGAGACTAGTAAAGGCTCCCACTCGAAACGAAACCTTTGAAAGGTGACAAACTCGTTGTTAAGAGCGGTATATATACTACTAGTAAAGGTTCCAACTTTGGTTCCACCAACTAAAAAGATGCAATCTTTACACACACAAAAAAAAGAACTTTAAAAAAAATAGAATCTTTACCTGGACTCTTCCTCTGGGAATGAAACCTATATCCAACGGCAAAGGGCCGTGGATGATGATACCCGTGGAAGATACCATCTTTTCCGCTTCAACTAATAATTCTCTTCCTTCCTCGGAATTTGGAAAGGCAAAGTGCGTTATTACAGGATAGTGACATATATTTAGTGTACTAACTTCTTGTTGTAATCACTTTTACAAAGAATGTGTGGACCAAAATGAAACAAAAGGATCAGAACTTGGAAGCTCCAACGTAACAGGCCCAAGCCCATGTTCTTTGAATTTTTGGCAATCTTTTCGACTTTTATAATAGTTTAGTTGAACATCAAAGTTTATCTGATCTAAAATTCTTGAAATTTTGGCCCTTTCACTTTTATTTACATTAACTAGACAACATGTAGATTGTTCAGAGCATGTTCCAGAAATAGAATAAGATATTAAGTTGTTAGATAATTCTTTTCTTGTATTCTGAATTTAAGGAATTGTATTTGTTGACTCAAAATCTATTTTCATGGCTGTGAACTACTAATATTTTTCAATTTTTTGAGATGATGACATCTAATTATTTTTTCCTAATCGTTGACACTTTTGAGATTAATAAAAGAGTATTTTGAGATAACTTTTTTTTTGGTCAGTAAAATTAATATGAACCAAGTAAGTGTTACAACCAAAAGCTACAGACTGCACCAGACAGAAGACCGACTACCCACTGCGAGAAATAAGCAGAGTTCCACACAGGAAAAAAAAACCATAGCCCACCAAAGTGAGGTCTACATCCAACCACTATACAACCGACTCTAAAAAGAGAATCAGGTCCTGGTAACCAGAATCTTTCATTGTTTTTGTCCACATAATCCATTCGTGGGTGTGGAAACAGACGGAATTCAAGAATTGCTCCCTATTGCAATTTTCGTCATCGAAGATAGCCTTGTTGCGGAGTAGCCAAACACCCCACATTATTGTGCCAAAAATTGCAAACCATACCTTATGAAGCATCTCGCCTTTCACCAAACCCATCCACGACGAAAGTGAGGTGTCCACTGAGGAACCAACGCACCAACTAACTCCACTCTTCCTTGTAAAATGATTCCAAGTTTTCCAAGTAATTGGGCAATGCAGTAAGAGGTAATTCACTGATTCGTCAATTGAACCGCACAATGGGCACAGACAGTCCCAAGGCTCTAGCCTATTAGAGCGTATTAGTCGATCCCTCGTGGGAAGCCGTCCTTGCAAGGCAACCCAGAGAAAGCATTCCACTTTTGACAGGACTAAGTTGCACCAGATACGACCCAGGTCCATCACCCTCGCATTCGCGACACTGTTAGTTGTGTACAGCTTGTTCCTTAACGATTTCATTGAAAAAATCCCGTTAGCCTCCAGACCCCACACCATAGAGTCTAATGTTGTACTCGGCTGGAATACCGAGATTGTTTGTAGGAGAGTAGCTGAAGTCTCCTCCTCCCATGCACGCAACGTCCTGCTCCAGCTGAGAGACCAAACCCAGAGACCGTCCTGAGAGCTTCCGCACCTAGCAATGCATAAGTTCTTTTGGTTGGAGACAAGGAACAGCCTAGGGAAAACCTCCTTGAAGGGTTCATTTGTTATCCAGGGATCATGCCAAAACAGAAAAGTAGAGCCATCCCCGACTCTCAGTTTAGTTTCCTCCCTTAGGACATTATAGAAATCTCCTTCTGCTGCCACTGCAAGTATTTCCGACCAGCACCCGTCTCCATAAGCCGCAGGGAATGAAAATAAGCCCCACATCCTCGACGACCACAGGCGAAACAAAGGAGATATCCGTAGTAGTCTTAGACTTGCCTCTTGGAGAGGTTGGTCGAGATTTCTTGGCCTCCGGAGCTGGAGCTACTTCTTTAGCAAATCCCGCATCACCCTGCAAAACCTCAGCATAGGTTTTAGAACTTGACAGTCGCGCCTTGGTACCTTGTATAAAGCCTTGTCTGGGAGAAACTGCCACAGGCTTAGTATTAGCCGAGGATTTGGAGAACTTGGAGAGACTAACGAAAAGCTTCCGTTTTCCCACCACCGAACCATTCATCACCTGGATCAGGGCGTTGACATCCACCAACCCATCAACCCTAATGAACCCAAATTTGGACTTCCTCTTTGAAAGCTTGTAGGCGACATAGGCATCCAGCACCTTGCAATGTTTTTCAAAACACTCCCGCAGTGCAGTGTCATTCCACTGGAACGAGAAGTTTTCCACAAACAGGGAGATGGAGAGTCTCATCTTCACGTGTCCGGACATGACTGGCAAGACCAGGAGCACTACCACTCGCCCTCCCCGTCGCTGGGAGGAGGGACAATGCTAGAGAGAGAGAGTGTTTAGAGAGTGACAGTGTTTTTAGCGAGTTATTTTGAGATAACTTTCAAGACGTTGACAAGTTAACCCTTTACTTGCTCAAAATGGTCTTTTCATACAAAGTTAAAGTACATTCTAAGCTGTAAAACCACCAAAACCTACAAATTAATCGACATGATTCCACTAGTTTATAAATATGTTCTTCCAGAGAATGAGTCTTGTCCAAATCATTATCTACAGAGATGACAAATAACATACCCGAATAAATCCAAGTATCCAACATGTAAGGAAAGCCAAGTTTAGTTAGGACATTTATTTGAAATCCGCAATCAACTAAATTCAGGACAAACTTCTCATTAATTACATTTGGTACCGTTCAAAGCGGCTGATCAACTGCTAAGAACCAATAAGTGAGCATGCAAAGAAACAATGCAGTCATTCCAAAGTTCAACCTCCTCGAACGAAAAGCTAGAAGAAGCTATGATTCATCCACCCATGTAGCAGGAAACTGCACGATCAATCTCATCAGATTGAATATTCGCCAGAGCTGTGACATGAAGTATGTCCTACTGCAACTTGAAGTTTGCAGACACCTGCACCAAGATGAAAAATTGGCATGCATGTCTCCTGCAAACCCTCCTCCGTCACCTTGAGAACAAAGAACTCCTCGTTAATGTTGAGTTCAACAATTTACATTTCCCCGGATTCTGCAGATGCTGAAGTTCCCTCTGCGGAATGCTTTGACCATATCTACCTCTCTTTTTTCATAACAAAGAAACTCTGTATTGTTGTTGTCGAGTTCAACCAATTATACCATATCCATCACGTATGTCATCAAAATGTTATTTTCTGTTGGCCACATACCTTTGATTACTCGAACAACATCGTGCATTGTGAATTCACAATCACTCTTCCAGCTGCATTTTCTCAATTCTTTTCTTTAATAACAATCCAAAATTTTTGTCTGTGAGGCCCAGCAGTTGACTTAGCCCAAATTTCACGCCCGATTCTTTCATCAGGCTGTACCTTGGTTTTATTCTCTCTTTCAAGCTGTATCCAAAATAGTGAGGGTATTTGATCAGATGTTCTCTTGAATAATAAACCATGGTCAAAAAGAATTCCCACTTAGGTAAGATGTTACCCTTTAAACTATAAGAATATAGATGTCCAAATTTATGAATCATGGTCCCAATTTCCTCAATGGTGAAACCTCTTTCCAGGAAGAATTCAGTGACAGGCTTCAGGTTGTCCTCAATGCTAAGACCAATGATTGGGGGACAGCATCGTAGCACTACTGCAACATCAACTCCTAACGATTGAAAATAGTTGGATGTAGGTTGTAACTTGTTCTCTATGCTGCAGCTTAAAATTTGGGGCCAGCGAGTTAGTATTTTCCCTATGCACTGTCTTGACAGACCCACCTCATAGAGGAACTCAACAGTTGCCTCAATCTTTGTTTGGCTATGAATAAGCATTTTTGGAAAGCGGGATATCACTTTCGCCCATTTTGTCTTGTCCACGCCAAGGGTCTCAAGAAATGCCACCGTCGGAATAAGATTTTCTGAGATGCTACACCCACACAGTGTAGGATTCCGGAACAGAATTTTAGGAAGGTCTGATTTTGACACCCCAAGATCAAGCAGAAACTCAATCAGTGGCCTGATCTTCCCCTCCAAGCTGTAATATGAAAAACTAGGAAATTTGTACGCCATCACCTTGATTTGCTCAAGATCCAATCCGATCTCCAGGAGATAAATAATATGAGGTGGTAGACTCCCAGAAGGACCCGCCTCACTGACTCGCAACACGGCTTTTAACTTCTTGGAATCCAGCGTCCCACATTGTGAGGTTTCAGAAACGGTCACAACTGATCTTTCTGTATCATGTAGATGTGGGAAGCTCTGAATAACATCCACCAGAGTACTGTCATCCAACTTAGAATCTGCATCAAAGAATATAGAACTGAAAATGTTAACCCAACTGACCAAAGAGACAGACAAGTACATGAACAACTTAGTTTCAGATGCCTGAAAGTACTTCAAAAGCAGGTAATTGAATATGTCTAGTAGCACGAGAAAGAAAGGGATATGTAAAGAGAGATGGTTGACCAAGTTTTGCCCTGCGAACGAGGAGCTTCCTTGGAAGACACAGCTGCTGGGGCCTATAGAAAACAAAACCTACATTAATGAAGCAATCCAGACCGTCTTAAGCCACAAGGCCTCTCCAACAATGCAATGTATAACTCTTAACCAACAAGATCCTAACAAACCAAAGCAATCCCGTGTTTTGAATTTTGTTAAAAGGTGAGAATGCTACATTGCCAATATCCACCCCCGAGATACAAATCAGAGCCACTCATCATCAATTGCTCTCTTCCTCCATATACAGCTTTACAGTTGATGACCTTATCTAGAGACTAATAAAAGTTGCAACTTTCATCCTATAAACTAATAGTATCCAGTTAATGAAATGGAAATCGGTGCGGGTCCTTAACTTGAAACGAAAGCTAAATATCAAAAGGGCAGTGGCTGCCAACATATTTTGTTCACCAACGAGGCCCCCAAAACACCCCACAAGCCAATTATCTAGTCAACTAACAGTGCTCATTGGAAGTGACTAATCACCTGTTACAGAGCCATTCATCGAGGCTAGAGACTAGCAAAGGCTCCCACTCGAAACGAAACCATTGAAAGGTGACAAATTCAAGACCTCGTTGTTAAGAGCGATATATATACTACCAGTAAAGGTTCCAACTTTGGTTCCACCAACTAAAAAGATGCAATCTTTACGCACAAAATCTAAAAAAAAAAAAACAGAATCTTTACCTGGAAACGAGAACATCTCCTCTTCGTCTGGGAATGAAACCTATATCCAAAGGCAAAGGGCAGTGGATGATGATACCCGTGGAAGATACCATCTTTTCCGCTTCAACTAATACTTCTCTTCCTTCTTCGGAATTTGGAAAGGCAAAATGCGTTATTACAGGATAGTGACATATTTATTGTACTAACTTCTTGTAGTAATCAGTTTGCAAAGAATGTGTGGACCAAAATGAAACAAAAGGATCAGAACTTGGAAGCTCCAACGTAACAGGCCCAAACCCATATTCTTTGAATTCTTTACTATCTTTTTGACTTTTTATAATAGTTTAGTTGAACATCAAAGTTTACTCGGTCTAAAATTCTTGAAATGCTGTCCCTTTTAACTTAATTTACATTAATTAGGCAAAATATAAATTGTTCAGAGCATGTCTCAGAAATAGAATAAGTTGTTAAGCTGTTAGAAATTTTGTTGTTTTTTACCGAGTTCACAATTTGTTTCAGTATACTTTTGATATCTCCTTTAAGAGAAATTTTGTTGTTGAACACGCTTTAGTATCATCACAAGATCCTCTTTCTTTGAAGGTTTGATCGTCTTTTTTGACAATATTAGGACTAAAAATAGTAAATATAACATGCTAAACCAATAAAATTAATCACCTAACATATCAAAATAATGAGGGCGAGGCAGATTTTCTTTTCATTTATCGGATGTCACTCAATTATCGCATCTTGTAACACATGAATACATTGGTATGCCAACAAGCTCATCCAATTCTAGAATTAAAGATGTGAACATGTTAAGAGTACTAAATCACTAGAGGAAAAAAGGTGGTCATCTCGGAGCTTAGCATCATCATTCCTTCTGCAATTCTTGCTTGAAGCTCGCTTGTGTTGATGGCCACAAGAAAATATGCATCATGTCACTTGATCTATCCTTCTACTCCTGAGGTAGCATGCCACTATATGATCAATATGATTTGATCGTTGTTTGCCGGAGTACGAATCGAAACAATGTATGTCTAGAACTTTGCAGACACATGCGCCAAGAATCATCCTCCTCCACTTCCAGAACAAAGAAACACCATATTGTTGTTGATTTCAACCGATTACACCAGCCCTGTTTCTTCAGATGATGAAATTCCATTTGAGACATGCTCAGACCATATATATCTCCTTTTTTAGATGGTGGATCATGTATGCCATCTAGATGTTATTTTCCGATGGCCATTACTCGAACAACGTTGCATGATACTGAAATCAGTAGCGCTCTTTCAACTGCAACTTCTTTATTTTCTTCTTCAGTAACAACTCAAAGTTTTCGTCCGTACTGCTCAACAGCATGCTCAGCGAAAACTTCACACCCGATTCTTTCATCAGGTTGTACCTTGGTTTTATTCTGTTTTCCAAACTGTAACTAAAATACTGAGGGAACTTAACAAGATCTTCCCGTGGATAATCCATTGTCAAAAATAATTCCCACTTGGCTACCAAATTTCCCTTCAAACTAGATGAGTACAAACCTCCAAATCTAGAAATCATATCCCCGATTTCCTCAATGCTGAATCCTTTTTCCAAGAAGAATTCAGTGACAGGCTTCAGGTTGTCCTCAATGCTAAAACCAACAACTGAAGGACAACGTCTTAGCACTACCGCAATATCAACTCCTAACGATTGAAAATACTTCGTTACAGGTCGTAACTTGTTATCTACACTGCAGCTTAAAATTTTGGGCCAGCGAGTTAGTATCTTCCCTATGCTCTGTCTTGAGAGACCCACCTCATAGAGAAACTCAACAGTTGCCTCAATCTTTGTTTGGCTATGATTAAGCATTTTTGGGAAGCGGGGTATGAGATTTGCCCATTTTGTCTTGTCCACGCCAAGGGTCTCAAGAAATGCCATCGTGGGAATAAGATTTTCAGAGAGACTCATTCCACACAATCCAGGGAAACTAATTAGAAGTTTAGGAAGCTGTGATTTAGACACTCCTAGATCAAGCAGAAACTCAATCAGTGGCCTGATATTCCCCTCCAATGTGTAATGTGAAAAACTAGGACATTTGTACGCCATCACCTTGATTTGCTCAAGATCCAATCCGAGCTCTAGGAGATAGATAATATGAGGTGGTAGACTCCCGGAAGGGCCTGCCTCACTGACTCGGGACACGGCTTTTAGCTTCTTGGTATCCAGCCTCCCACATTGTGAGGTTTCAGAAACTGACGCAAGTGGTATTTCTGTATCAGATAGACGTGGGGAGTTCTCAATAACATCCACCAGAGTAGTGCCATCTAACGTAGAATCTGCACCAAAGAATATAGAGTTGAAAATGTTAACCCAACTGACAAAAGCAGGTATTTGAAGATATCTAGGGCTCCGAGAAAGAAAAGGATATGTAAAGAGAGATGGTTGACCAAATTTTGCCCCGCAGATGATAAGTTTCCTTGGAAGACACAGCTGGAGACTGCGGAAAACAAAGCCAACATTAACCTCCACACCGAAGCAAATGCAAACCCTCTTAAGCCACAAGGCTTATTCAACAATGCAATGCATCACCCTTTAACAAACAAGATACTAATAATGGATAAAAGGCAAGAGGCTGCATCACAATCCAACAGTTGCGAGGCAATGAAATTGTTGATGCTACAGACGAGCCACTCAACACTTGCTCTCTTCCTCCATATAGAGCCTCAGAGTTCATAACCTTAGCTAGAGACTAGTAAAGGTTCCAACTTTCATCCCAGCAACTACAAGTAGCCACTCAATTAGTCCTTCACTCGAAACGAGTAGTACTCACAGAAAGCCAACATCTTTTTCATGGTACGAAAAATGAAAGCTATATTACTCACTGAAATCCACTCATCACTTGACCGACGAGGCCTCCCCTCCCCAACAATGCAATTCATACCCCTTAATTCATGAAGACACAAAGTACCAACAAGCCAATTATACATTCAACGAACAGTGTTCGTCGAAAGCGATCCATCGCATGAGCTATATGTCGCGGACTAAGAATTTCCTACCCAACTAGTCTTTCGGATCTTTGAGAAGATAGCCCGTTACATATAGACTACAAAATGTTCCAGCTTTGGTTCCACCAACTAAAAAGATGTAATCTTTACACACAAAAAAATAAAAAAATGTAATCTTTACCTCGGAACAAGAACACCTCCTCCTCTGGGAATGAAACCTATGTCCAAAGGGTAGTGGATGATACCCAATGAAGATACCATCTTTTCCGCTTCAGCTAATAATTCTCTTACCAAACTGAGTTCTTCCTTCCTCGGAAAGACAAGTGCTTTATTACAGGATAAAGAAACTTGTGGACCGAAAAAAACAAAAGGATTCGAATTTAGAAGAGCCTTATACATAACTCCAGCGTAACAGGCCCAAGCCCATGTTCTACAGTTTTGAGTCCATGGAACCCATTTCGAGCCCATGTTCTTTGATTTTTCCTGAATTTTTTGGACTTCGTGAATTTCCAATATTTTGAAAATTTTCGAGATGATGTTCCAATTACTTTCTATGAACAACATTTTTTAGATCACTTTCAATTTCTTGGTTTGTCGTAAACACACTTGCGTATCATCGGGGATTCTCCTTTCTTAAAAGGTCTGATCCTCTTCTTTTTGTCAGCATTAGAAGTAACGAAAATGGAAGGAGGGAAAAAAATGTTGATATCCAAACGACTTTCTATTGGGCAAATTATCCTCAGGTCCCTGGTCTTTACATTATTCTCTTATTGGGTCCCTCTTTTGTCATAAATGAGTATTAAGTCCCTGTTTTATTCAAAAATGTTTGTCTCGGGTCCCCACCGACCAAATTGGACTTTTTTTAAAATTTTTTGTCATGTGAAATGACTATTTTACCCTTCACAAAATGACAAATTTCATCATATTTTTGTTGTTTTGTGAAGGGTAAAATAGTCATTTCACATGACAAAAAATTAAAAAAAAGTTCGATTTAATCGGTGGGGACACGAGACAAACATTTTTGAATAAAATAAGGACGGATTAATCATTTATGTAACAGGAGGGACCCAATAGGAAATGTTGGTAAAGACCAGGGATCTGAAGATAATTTGCCCCTTTCTATTTCCGATGTACAATTCTTCAACATTTTGCTCGTACAACTAGCCCAACATAACAGATACAGTACAATCTTCTTCTTCTTCTTCTTACGTTTGATACATTGGTATGCCTCCAAGCTGATCCAATGATAAATTTCGAGCTGTGAGCATGTTGAAGTGCTGCTGCAGAGTCTGCACTAGAGGAAAATGACAAACATCTCGGACGTAGAAAGCATAGGACGAAGCAAAAAAAATGATCAATCATGCATCCTTCCAGCTGCAAATCATTGCTTGAGAGATCATTTGTGTTATTGGCCACAAGGAAGTACGCACCATGTTGCTTGATTCATCCTTCTACTACATGATCTGCTTCATCTGACTGAACATTCGCCCGAGTATGAATGGAAAAGAATGTACCTCTACGCCATTGCAGACACTTTCACCGAGAAGAAAAACTGACTCAGCCTGTATCCTCCTGAAAATCCCCCTCCTTCACCTCGAGCACAAAGAAACTCCGTACTGTTGTTGTTGAGTTCAACCAATTACACCTACCCTGTTTTCTTTTGCTGATGAAGTTTCGGTTGCGACATATGCTCAGACATTGGATTACTCGAACAATATTGAGTAATACTGAAATCAGTAGTAAGCTTCCAACTGCAACTTCTCAAGTTTCTTCTTCAGTAACAACTCAGTATGTGTCTGTACTGCTCAACAGTTGGCCTAGCGATAATTTCACACCCGATTCTTTCATCAGGTTGTACCTCGGCTTGATTCTCTCTTCCAAACTGTAACTGAAATACTGAGGGAACTTGACAAGATCTTCCCGCGGATAATCCATTGTCAAAAACAATTCCCACTTGGCTACCAAATTTCCCTTCAAACTATATGTGTACAAAGCTCCAAATCTAGAAATCATAGCCCCGACTTCCTCAACGCTGAAACCATTTTCCAGGAAGAATTCAGTAGTAGGCTTCACGTTGGTCTCAATGCTAAGACTCAAAATCTTGGGCCACCTTCCTAGCACTGCTGCAGTATCAGCCCCTAAAGACTGGTAATACTCAGCTAAAGGTCGTAACTTGTCCTCTACACTGTGGCCTATAATTTGGGGAAAGCGAGTTAGGACCTTCCCTATGGTCTCTTCTGAGAGACCCACCTCACGGAGGAACTCAACCACTGCCTCGATTTTTTTCTGGCTATAAGTAAGTGCACCTGGATAACCGGACATGAGTTGCACCCATTTGCTCTTGTCCACACCAAAGGTCTCAAGAAATGCCATTGATGGAATGAGATTTTCTGAGAGACTTATTCCACACAATCTAGGGCACCTAATCAGAATGAAAGGAAGGTTTGATTTTGGGACACCAAGATCAAGCAGAAACTCAATCAGTGGCCTGATCTTCCTCTCCAGGTTGAAATATGCAAAAGCAGGAAATTTGTGAGTGATCGCCTTGATCTGCTCATGATCAAATCCGAGCTCTAACAGGTATAGAATATGAGGTGGTAGGCTCCCGGAAGGGCCTGGCACACTAACTCGCAGCTTGGCTCGAAGCCTCTTGGCGTCATAGCTATTTGTATCAGGTAGACGGGGGAAGTTCTCAATAACACCCACCGGAATATTGCCATGGTCATCGCGCAACAATCCATCTGATGCATTATCTGCACCAAAGAACAATGAGTTTAAAATGATCGCCCAACAGCCAAAAGACACAAAACGGTATGTATATTCACAACTCGGTCTCAGAGGCTCTAGTGCAAGTTAAAAGCAGATAATGGAAGAGTTGTAGTGAATGGAGATTGACCAAGCTGCTTCGCACGGCAAAAGATGAGTTTCCTAGGAAGACACAGCTGGAACCTGTAGAAAATGAAAGCCAACATCAACCACACCGAAACAACGCAACCCCCCTACGACTGCAGCGCAATACAATGGCATAACCATAAGAATCTAACACGTAACACGCAAAATACACGCAGAACAAATGTTGGATATGGTTGAGAATGCAAGAATGTGTATCACAGAATCTGCAACTATCCACCCCAAACATACAAACGCAAGAAGCACCAACCACTTGAACGTTCCTCCTCAGAAGAGGGTTTTAGACTTCAACTCCTAATTAGAAACTAACAGAGGTTAAAGCTTCCACCCCTCAAACTAAAAGTAACCAACTTAGATATGGCGGTTCATTTACGAAATTCTCGACGTGAAGCCACAAACGTGAAACGAGCTTGTGCAAGTGATAAACGGTAAAAATACAGCCGTTAAAATCCGACAGTGCTCGACTCTCGACTCCGGATACCGAGAGCTTAGATCACCAAAAGAAAAGAGGTGGGGTAGGGGTGTTCTCACCTCGAAACGAGTAGTACGTCTCTTCCTTCTCGTCGAGCAACAAAGGGAATATCAAAAGGGCAGTGGATTCGTTAAGACAAATGCTATTATGTGAGCGTGCGAGCTAGACTTGTAGTAGAACGTGTAGACCAAATAACAGGCCCAGGATTGGGCCCGTGTCCTAATTTAACATTCTTAACCCATCAGAAAAAACCGACTCAAAATTGAATTAGTCAATTTATTATATGTTCATCCGGGATAACGAGACATCGATTTCAAAAACGACAAG
Organism: Hypericum perforatum; assembly: GCA_012979155.1. NCBI lineage: Eukaryota > Viridiplantae > Streptophyta > Magnoliopsida > Malpighiales > Hypericaceae > Hypericum > Hypericum perforatum. The sequence goes on along the minus strand of SOPF01024541.1, from coordinate 6,211 downwards.
TCTGTAAAAATAACGACACATCAAATTTTCAAAATCATAGACGGTAAAATCAGACTCCGTCCAGATAATATGTGATTTTAACCAAATACATCAATGTACATATTTAACTAATCCATAGTTCCATACAACATAAGACCGTTACTATTCATAATTACAGGGCTGAAGGATGAACCAAGGAAATGAACCATTTATTGTTTGGCACCTAATCCTCGCGCCTTTGGTAGCCTTACAGCAACCAGGGGATTGGTGATCCCTTGAGAATTCCTACCCAGTCCCGTACCTTCAACAAATCCCATCTTGGCCATCATCTTAGATCCAAACCCTCTCGTATGCTTCTCGAATGCTCCAATGCTTTGACCTTGGCGGGGCTTTTTGGTATCTTCGTCCCTCCGAGGTCTGTCTGCTGCCACTGGATCGTCACTGGTGTTCGAGAATTCGATTCCCAGTCCGAGTGATTTAGGCCGTTGGATCACCTCGATAGGTTGTGCCATGCCTTGACCAGCCTTTCCTAGTCCTTCACCTTCGATGTATCCCATTTTTGCCATCATCTTGGATCCAAACCCTTTGGTGTGCAGCTCAAATGAACCCACCTTTGCGGAGCTTAGGACAGCTTTACTTTGAGAAGTCTCACCGGTTTCTGAAGAGTCCACCTTTGTGGTTTCAGCAGTATCAGCTTGCATATTCCCACTAGAAACAAATAAAACTGGTTCCCTGGCATTAAATGCCTTCATGCTGCCACGCTTTGTAGATAAGCTACCAGTTCGGCTGCTAGACAATATCTTTACCGATCTGTTCTGACCCTGAGTTTCTGATTGTTTTAGTGAACTCCCCTTTTCAAATTTCCTTGTTTTCTGTACACCGGATGATTTTGTTTTGGGGACTTCACTAACAGTGAAATCAATATCCTCGCTGCCGATGAGCTGAAATACAACAGCTAATGTTAATAACAATATATAGAAGAAACCAGTTCGAGGAAGTCATCAATTGGAGAAATATTACCTTTTCCAAGCGGATTCTATCACTAGCTGAAGGCATACCCGTGTGTTGTGTCCTAGACACAGTTACAAATCTGCAGAAAGGAACAAGAGGAAAAGAATATAAACACAAACTCAAATGGAAATGACTCCTTACATATTGATAATTATGGATTTTAAACCAGATGCATACCTTTTCTTGCCAGAACCTTGGCCAAAACTTCGTAGGTGATAGATTGCAGCTAGCCGTTGAACCTATCCACAGAAAGTGACCTCAGATTCATTGAATGATCTTAAAAGGAAATATTTCAAAATATGACAGGAGCCTGGCTCACTGCTGTCACAACGCAAACCAAAATTTACAAGAAAAGAGCCAAGCAAAATTGCATTATTATATAAAAAAAAATGCAACATTGAGAGAAGAGGAGAGTACTATAAGCATGACACCAGAAGAACCTGATACAAACCTGGGAACAATCCTTAGAATGCATTGGCTGAAAAGAAAATATATCCACCTTTTCCGAGACAATATGCTCCAGCTTCTACAAAGAAAGGGACCATATTGGTTACAATTTACCATAAAAGACATCAAGTCATGAAGTTATAATATATAGCTAGGCTTCCACCAAGGAAGTGGCCCACAAATTAAAATGTATAAATGAGGATATAATTGCTTTGCCTGCTCTCTTAAAGTGTAATCAGAATGAGCCAGCTTTAAGCTGCTACCTACTTTCAATATCCAGATATCATGTCTGTAGTCTCAACTATTTATTTCATTCTTTTTATGTATTCACTGCACATATATCAACGACCACTTACCTCATTTATTTTCTTTATATCGACACCTCGGTTCAGCATCCTATCACGACGCTTAGCAGCAATCATTTCTTTGCGATGCTTCTTTTTTTCACCTGAGTTTCACCCACAACTTAGCCAAGACAAACCAAAATTCATTTCCATAGACAGGAGCGTCGTCGATATTACATAGAGGGTTCAAAGAAAAACCACATTATGCAGGAAGCGATGCAATGAAAGCCATAGAAAGATTCGAATCAAAAAGAAGAATCAAGAGGTAGCAAACTGAAACCGAAAGCATATTAGATTACCAGGAAAGTTTCTAGAATTTTTGCTCCTCCTAGGCCAAGATTGAGACATATGTGGAACATGTTTTTTTCTGGCTGAAACAGTTCTAGGGTCTCTGAAGAGCATAATGTCATCAAAAGCTGACAAGGGGCCATCTGTTTCAATGATAGGGTAATTCTTTCTGGGGTGAGGTGTTTTCATTCCATATTCCGTCGATGCATCCTGAAGGGAAATGCCACCCAACCTCTCTACAGTCTTATCAAGGTCACTACTGGAAGTAGTATCCTCATCTGAATCATCAAAGTCATTGCCTAGTAACAACTTGGCATTAAAGAGGTTCTCTTTTCCACCAATCCCTTCCACGTAATCTTCTGCTAGCTCCTCGTCTATATCTGAATCACTGTCAAATGCATATTCAGATCCATCACTTTCAGACATTTCAGAACTATTTTCTTCTGCTGAATCAACGCAGTATTTATCACTTTCTTCATCAGAAAGATCTTGGGTAAACACTTTGATCCCTCCAATTGAAATAAATGCTGAATTATCCTTAGGAGAGACTCGAGGAGATGGGATTTCTTCGCCTAAACCACATGCAATAGCTTCAACAGCATCTGTTTCGTTTAGTTGAAATGCATCATCACCATCCATTTCTTCATCAGAAGGCAATATGTCAGCAAGCTTCCCTTCTGTATAATTCTCTTCCTTCCTCGAGGGGGAGCCAATACCATCTGATCTCGCTTCAAGTTCATCATTGAATCCTAGGCCCCTGTGGGAGCTCTCACCAAGCGCAAAATTTGAACTGCAATTATTTGAATATTCCACAGTTCTGGCCTCATAACATGATGTTTCATCTACATATGCCGTAACTCGGGCGTCCTTTGGGCCAACTAAAAGCAGTGGCTGAGACTTATGCCTGTCATTCCCATCATTACCCTCAGTAGATACTTCTTCATGCAAGTCCTCCTGAGAAAGAAGCACGAAAGGAAATCGGGCCTCACCAAACAATAACAAAAAAGTAACACAAGCTGCGAGACCCAACTAAGAAGCAACCCTGGAACAACAATTTCTATTTCTCTGCGGGAGCACCGCGCAGATGCAATTTTAGATTGCAATGAACACAAACATTACACTCAGCTACTCGTATCATTTCTGACATAAAACAAAGAGAGATAGGTCATAATTTGCTGCAACCTCGAGACAGGGTACCTTCAGTTCAACAACTGGATAGGCATAACCAAAAGCACCCTTGTTCGATTTACGAGGCCCAGGTTTCGAAGCAGCAGGGAAGACCTTGGTCCGATCAGAGCTCCCCGCCCTTGGACCAGACTGAGTACTCGTACCTCGACATCTCCCTGCATTTCATTTCAAAGACAAAAAAAAGGCCTAAACCAAAGAATGGAGACCAAAAATAAATCAAAACCTAAGACAAAGAAAAAACCACGCAATAAATAAATACAAAGTGAAATAACCGAATATTTTTAAAAGCAGCTAAATTTATCTTCCAACGAAGAAATTAAAGACAACCCAATTCGAAAAATGGAATCTTTTCGTCATCTAGAACCAAACGGAAGGAAAAGAGCTGACCTGGAGGAGATGCGAAGTCGGCGAGGATGCCGCCCTCCACGAAAAGGTCGTCCCTGTTCCGACGACCGGAGCCTTTGGTCTGGCTTTTAGAGTTGTTTCCGCCGCCGCCTCGCCTCCTGTCATCGGTCGTCCGTCTCTTGCCACCTCCGGCCATCTGGATGATGGATCTTCTTCCTTCTTCCTTCCTTGCTTTTTGCTTCTTTCTGTCGTTTTGCTTTCCACCTGTAATTTTTGGTGATGAGATGAGAATATGGGCTTTTTTTTCTTGAGGTAGTTGGGCTTGGTCTTGGGCCCAGTCAGGTGGAGGGTGATCTGGCCGTTGGTGGGCAGACTATGGGCCCGCGGATGAAATGGACGGATGGGATGGCGGGATGGTTGAGGCGGTCTGGAAACACGGAGGCATTTAGTTTTAACATTCTTTGGAATATTCTTTGTGTTGACAAACATATAGAACTGTTGGATTTTCTATTCAATTTTAAGTTTATGCAAATTATCTTAAATTCCGGACTTTAGAGACATTATTAATTTTTTCATTTTTTCAAATTTTATAAACTTAAATTTTTTTCATCCTACCACTGAATGTTGGTACATGTGATGGACCTTGTGATGAACTACTTTTTAGAGTTTTAACGTTCTTTGGAATATTTTTTGTATACCACCTTTTTGTTTAGATAACGAATGCATTAATTCCTTTGAATTGCAGGAAAATTGCTCCAAAAAGTTTGGTGTTCAACGGTGATTATTTTGACTCAGTTAACTAATATGAGCATACCACAGTTATTGGTTTTTCATTTATACCGTTCTACATTTAAATTGAGTGAGAGATCATTTTCCATTTTAAAACAACATCCACATCGTTCGAGTTGGTGTGGGAATTGCTGAAAAATGAAATCTAGTCGAAACAATATTACAAGTAACGCAAAGTTGCGTAATTGGCAAAAAAAAAGAATTTTATGAGTAATAATATTTGCTTATAAAAGTACCTAGTCATTTAAGATTTTGGTACAAATTAAAAGTACCGATGAAATCTAAGAAATAAAACTTTGGAACTTTCATTGTCAAATATCAAATTATCATTTCGGGACGATGTTTAGTGCTTCAAGACACTTTTAATACAATGCACTCACACGTTTGATGTAATTTTTTTCGGTTAATTAGATTTTGCGTATAAAACAATTATGATTAGAGCTGTTCCGTCATGTCAATTTTGCTGAACGTTCGAAAGTAATAAATCCAAATTGAGCATTATATACAAGAGTGGCTTTCTTGGTGCACCCTATAAATTGCAAAAAAAAAATGTACAATTTATGTGATCCGACAAGGCATGCAAACAACATTCCGTCGCAGACAAATTGAACTGACCTCCTAGATTATTAATGTCTCCGTCCATCGTGTGCTTTTCGGGTAAAAGTACGTACGGTTACTAAAATGAAGTTAATTAAGTTAAATTTTAATGTTTTTTTTTATTTTGGACAAGGAGTCATAAATCAGGTTAATAATGATTACAAAACTAACCTGGTATTTGTTATAACATAAAGTTAGAATGTCATGTACGATCCAATATTTGATTTAATATACATTTTTGATATTAATCGACCAAATTGGAAGTAGATTCACAGTAAATATTTTAATTTGACTTTCTTCCAAGAGTTAATTAACCCAATACAATTAAGATAGAAGTATATACGAGCAGCTACATATGAGCGATTCGGATACAACCGAAGAAGCACTTTCCACGAAAGAATCCGACAGCTCATAAAACTCCATCCTTGCATGAGAATATTATCCATTTTCTTCTTAGTACTTAACGACCCAATTGACCCTGACCAAAAGCACGACAAATTGAGAAAATTGTTTTAATTTTAGATTATTAAAAACATTAATAATACTAAATATTTGTTTGACACGTTCTAAAAATCTAAATAATTGATTGAAAATTGATCCAGTGGATATCAATATCATCTTATTAATATCAAGGACTATAACCGAAATAATAATAAAACAATCATATGCTCTTGCCCACTTAAATGTGAACAAAGTACAGTTCATGTTTGTCCAATTAGTACCATAGTTCTTGTTGGGAAACGAGGTTTCCAATTTCTAGTGTC
>SOPF01024534.1:21020-52276 GCA_012979155.1 Hypericum perforatum | reverse complement strand
TTTTTTTTTTGCATCTTTTCCTATTATTAGCACAGAGAGGAATTAGAGGTGGTATTTTATGTTGTGAGATCCCGGGAGCTCTGGCGCAATTACTTTTCAAGTTTGATAGATAGTTTCTTATTTGACATTTAGCTTCTGATACCATGTACTAATTACTTAGTTACTTTTTAACACAGATGCAGATGAGATGAACGAATGCTTGGACCACTGCGCAAATTCTAATTGTTAAGTCTTGAGAAATTGTAAAGTCATCTCATAGATGAAGATGGCAGTAATTTATGCGGACAAATTCTCAATGAAAGAAGAATAAAAGATTTGATGATTTGGATCAAGATTTGCCGATTTTTTGTGTTCAAATTCAATGATTTTTCGTTTCTTTTTTTTTTTTGCGGGAAATAGAATTTTCATTCATAAAATAGGGTTAAATACAATGTCACAGCATGGGCACATAGGATCAAAACAGTATAGAAAGTGCTACGCATATACCTTCCCCTCGCATAGCCGAGGTTGCAACCGCTGGCCTCGTTAAAAAACCTATTCTAAAAAACCCGCCGCATCGGGAAAAAACCGGAATTAGGAAAAAAACACTATCGATAACACTGCTAAACGTATGAAGGATATACCATTAAATTAAAACTATCGCCCCCTACTACCCAAAATGAAAACATTAAGGAGTCTCTTCCGAAGGCCTCTCTCGATCCAGAATACTGTGAATGCAATCGGGTGGTCAAGAAAAGACCATGATCTCTCTACCCTGTGCCATCGTCAACTTTGCCAATTTGTGAGCCGCCTGATTTGCTTCCCGTCGTACATAGCTGATACGAACCTCCCGGAATTGGGTGAACAGACTCTTACAGTCATCTACAAACAAAGCCAAATCACTTCTAATAGTTGTTTCCCTGGAAAAAAGCAAAACAACAAGTAAACAATCTGATTCCACCACCACTCTCTCAAGACCCAGCGCTCCGGCAAATTCAAGACCCGTAAAGATCGCCCTACACTCCAATAATGTCGGATGACTAATGTTGGGAAAGACCCTCGCCGTAGCCATTATAAAGTCACCCTTCTCATCTCGTACAACGGCCCCAGTCTATCCTCCACCTTCTACTCGGATCCCGGCATCAACATTAATTTTAAAGCAACCCGGTGATGGCGGGATCCATGTTATATCGATCATAGTACTATCCCCTCCTATATTCTCCCCTTGTAGATCAACATACTCTCGCCAAAACCTGATGCCTTCTGCGAGAACTTGTCGCCAATTTCCATCCATCTCAGATTGGAAAATCTTGATATTCCTTATCCTCCAGATCACATACATGTAGCCCTTCTACTCCATTCTATTTTGTCACCGACACCATATAACCTCGATAAGCCCTCTTCAATAGTAAGTATACTAATGTTTCCTAAGTCCACTCCTACTTCCCGCCATAATGTTCTAGACCAGTCACACTGGAAAAAAAATATGGTTAACGGTTTCGGGCTCATTTCCACAACATGGGCACCGCTCATCTACATCTATTCCGCGCTTACTCAAATTCCTCCTTACAGGCAGATTATCATCAATAACACGCCACATAAATGTCTTCATGCGAGGGGGACAAATGAGGTTCCAGCAGGTGCTCCAAATACCCATATTATTCGGTCCAGGTTGCGCAAGGTTCACACTCCACTCGCCCTCAAGATGGTTCACACTCCACTCGCCCTCAAGATCGACATGATAACCACTTCTCACCGTATACTCACCATCCGATGTGAACCTCCATCGCTGTAAGTCATCCGGTTTCCTAGAACTCAACTGAATACCGTGAACTTTCGAGCCATCTTCCTCTTTAAACACTAAGTCGATCAACTGATCATTCCAAGCTGGTCCTTCTTCGTTAATGAGTTCCGAAACCCAAACAAAACTATCGGCACCCGGCCTTACGTATCTCGGAATACCAGATGTCACACCCGGAATCCAACAATCTTCCCAAATTCGGATTTGCTGCCCGTTACCTACTCGCCACTCTAAGCCCTTTCTTAGTAGGGAAATACCCGAAGTTATGCTCCACCATATGTAACTACTATTAGGACCTTCCGTAGCCCCAAGAAGATGTTTTCGAGGATAGTATTTGCTCTTTAGAATCCTTGCTGTCAGTGAATCAGGAGAAGTAAGTAAGCGCCACCCTTGCTTAGCCAACATCGCCTTGTTGAAAGGCACCAGTTTCCTGAATCCCAGAACACCGAATCTCTTTGGCTTACACATTCTCTCCCAACTACGCCAATGCATCTTACGCCGATCATCCACCTTGCCCCAAAAGAAACCACATAATATTTTCTCGATTCTTTCACACGTATCCATAGAGATGAGGAAACAGCTCATTACATACGTGAGAATCGACTGGAGAACGGACTTGATCAATACCTCTCTTCCCGCCTGACTTAGATGCCGCGTTTGCCACTTACTGACTCGTTCTTTGATTCGGTCCTCTAGCAGTGAGAAAACTTGTTTTTTTGATCGACCAATTATCGTGGGCAGACCAAGATACTTATCTTCCTCTCTTCCTTCTCTCATACCCACTAACAAACATAGGCGCTCTACCTCTTCCTCCCTGATATTCTTACTGAAAGAGATGGCACTTTTGTCCAGGTTCACCTTTTGTCCCGAGGCCTTTTCATAAATCTCCAAGATATCGAGCAAGTTCTGTAGCTCCACTTCGTTGGCTCTAGCAAAAATCAGCGAGTCGTCTGCAAAAAATAAATGAGAAAGTGCCGGGGCCTGCTGTGCTATCTTAATACCGTGCATCGTTTTCCTTCTCAGAGCATCTTCTAACAGAGCGCCCAACCCTTCAGCACACAGCAGAAACAGATAAAGGGATAGAGGGTCCCCTTGACGTAAGCCCATACTAGGTATAAAGAACTCACCCAAACTTCCGTTGACCTGTACCGTATTCTAACTGTTCTGACGCATCGCATTATGAGATCCACAATCCGAGTTGAAAAGCCTAGTTTCAGCATTATCTTCTCCAGATAGGTCCATTCTACCCTGTCATAAGCCTTCATCATATCCAATTTTAAAGCGCAATAACCCTTTCTTCCATTTGTCTTCTTTTTTAGATAATGAAAGACTTCAAACCCTAGGATAGCTATATCAGTAATGACTCGACCAGGGACGAAAGCTCATTGATTGGGATGAATGATCAAATCCAGCCACTTTTTCAGCCTATTCACAATAGTCTTCGTAATCACTTTCATGACTACGTTGCAAAGGCTAATTGGTCGAAATTCTGTACAGGATACATGATTTTTGGTCTTTGGGATAAGCACTATGATCGTTTGATTAAGTGTAGAGGGATCCACCCCATCATTTAATACGGCCAAAGCAGTACGAATTACTTCTAGCCCTACCAGATCCCAATGCTTTTGATAAAAAAATTAGGGGCATACCGTCAGGTCCTGGAATCTTGGAAGGGTGCATTTGATCTAAAGCAATCTTGACTTTAGCACTAGTGAAGGGAGACACAAAACTAGAATTCATCTCATCCGAAATGCGCTGTGTCACTCTGTCCGACACCAGAACCTCCTGTACTGTCGAGGAAGATGTAAATAAATCTATATAAAAGCTATAAAATGCCTCCTTGATTTGACTCTCTTCTGAAAGTACCTCTCCTCCTAGCGTAATAATTTCCATGATCCGATTTTGATGCAGTCTATTTTTCGCTCTCTGATGGAAAAACATTGTGTTCCTGTCCCCCTCCTTAAGCCACTCGACACGAGATCTCTGGGCCCACATTTGCTCTTCACGACCAAGCATCTCATCCCTATCCTCTAGTGTATTCACTATACGGCTCCGATTTATGCTTGTAAGAGGTAATTTTTGTAGCTCAGCAACTTCCTATTCAATCTCCCGTAGCTGTTTCCTAACATTTCCGAAAGTTGACTTCTCCTAACCTGCCAAATGTTCGGCGCATCCCTTGATTCTCTTTGTAAGACTTACATCTTGTCCCAACATATTCCATCCTTCTACTATCTGTTCTCGGAAACCTTCATGCCTCATCCACATAGTTTCAAATCGAAAGCATCTAGCTCTTCCTTCTGCTACTACTCACCAAATTCGACATAGGATTGGACAATGATCCGATCCAATACGCCTCATCGCCTCAGCCTTTGTTGCCGGGAACACATCCATCCAATCCTCATTTGCCAGACACCTGTCCAGTTTACACTCGACAAAATTGTCGCCTTCCTGACCATTGCTCCACGTGTAAACGAATCCTCCTTGGGGAATCTCACGAAAAGCACAGTCATCTATAGCATCTCTGAAATGATCCATTCGTGTCCTAAGTATCATCCGCCTACCTCTCTTCTCGGCCCAAGATAGAATCTTATTAAAATCACCTGAACATAACCATGGAAGATTTGATTGCATTCAAAGCTGTTTTAAGAGCTCCCAAGACTCGTACCGGTTTGGTTCTTCCGGCCACCCATAGAATCTCGTAAATCACCACTGTCTCGCCTCCTTGATGATGACATCTATATGGTGTAGAGAAAAAGACAACAGTTCTACATCCAGGTTCTTGTTCCAAACAAGCATCAACCCGCCACTACACGCTCTGCCGAAGCTTGCACAATCCACCGCAACCCCACATTCATAACCCATCCTCCATCTCACCATCTCAGCCTCTGAACTCTTTAATTTGGTTTCACTCAGAAAAACCAAATGGGGATGGCAGGCACTTATGAGCCTGCATAGCTCCTGAACTGCACATGGGCTCCCCAGACCATGGCAGTTCCAGCTTAGTTGATTCATGGCAGTTGGCAGGGCCGCTTGGCGACCTCTGCCTCAACTAGAGTTGTCGAGAGGGCATCTGAAGCAAGGGCTTGATGCTTGCTAACGCGATGACTCTCTGGACTCTTTGTCACTTTTTCCTCTTACCACCTCCTTCCGGAGTGTCCACCACCTCTGAAATAACCTCCACATAACCTGCGACTCTAGCTTGGCGTCTCCAAGTACTCACCGCAATCTCTCTCTTACCCTTGCCAATCAACATCCTTGTAGTATCTTCCATAGAACAAAACTGGGTCTCCATGTTCGCAAACACATCCTCCACCGGAAGCTGCCTAGCCTTATCGCTAGTGAGACCACTTTCCTTCACCAGCTTCGAAATTCCACCCACCGATAGTCCCCATTCAGTCCCGGTGACACCATCTCAACGAAAGTCCTTCCCCCAGCTAAAAAATGGCTTTAGTTATTTTTTTTTCAAGAACTGCCCTCAAATAAAATAAAAAAGCGTTATACAAACAAACACAGAAAGCCCACAAAATACTTGCTGACCAACAATCCTGGTAGTCAGGCGGGGCAAAAACTTCTCACCAGCTAACCAACATGCCTGGTAGTCATGGGAGAGGAGTATAAAAGAGTACCGCCTCAGCTAGCTAATAAGTCTGGTAGTCAGATGAGGTAAGAGGAAAAGGACTAATAAAGACAAATCATGCAGAAAAATCGGCATGACTCATTCGCTCGGAGTCCCTGAAAGCCCAGGCTCAGTGCCCGGCACATCATCCACAGTAGGTCTCAGATGAAAAATATAAGGTCCTCAAGGGACAAACCTGTGGTAGGGCTGTCCTGACATATCACGACCTACCAACCCAGTGAGCGATGAAGGAAGGTTCGGCCACCAGCCATCCTCTGTGAGGTGAGTCAGTCTCGATCCACAGTCGGTGCCATCTACGCTCAGGAGCTGCCTCCACCGCTAGGATAGCCGCAAAGAGCTCAGCCTCGAAAGCGAAACAGCTAAATATGCTCTGGCTGAAACAACCCCTGACAAATCTTCTGCTAGTGCGAAATACCCCAGCAGATCGGCCCAGTCCCGGGGCCCCCAATGATCTACCATCCGTATTGCACTTGAGCCAGTCTGGAGGGGGGCAGCGCCAAGTGACCTCGATGATACGCGGAGCCCGACCTAGCCTCGGTGCAATACGGAGGTCTCGTAGTAGTGACTGCTCACGCTCCAACGAGAAGCATCTCCCTGTATCAAAGATGACCGTCTCGCTGACCAACCTGCAGAGTAAAACAATCAGGGTATCTAAGCTCTGCCTCTGGTCACTGAAAATGCGCGCATTGCGCTCTGTCCACAAAAGCCAGCCGGCAGAAACTATAGCCACCCTCCACAGCCGATCCACCTGTGGGCTGAATCTCTGTTGTATCCCCTCAGAGATCAGCTCGTTGAGGCTCAAGAAAGGCCTCCACGCTACTACAAAAATACCAAAGATGTATCGCCAGAGGGCAGCAGCAATCGGGCAACTAACCAACAAATGATCGAGGGACTCAGAGTCAGTCAAACACATGCAGCACATGCTTGGGCCGGTAAATCCCCTATGGATCATGGCCTCAGTAGTGGGAAGAGCTCCTATAATAGCATGCCAGATAAAAATAGATCGCCTCGGGGGAATGGCAGCATCCCAGATCCAAGAACTCTAACGTACCTGAAGGCGGCTGGGATGAAGGTGGTCGTAGGCAGCTCTAGAGGTCAGAATGCCATCACGAGCATGGACCCAGACAGTCCTATCACTATCAGAAGGGTCCAGCTGGTAATGTCTGATATCCTGGATAATGTCAGGGAAGGCCTGGCAAAATCGTATATGGAAAACCCAACGACCATCCTGCCAGCAGTCCGCCACCATGGCAGTACACAAGTAATACAAGTGCTCAGGGAAACTTACCCGCTCCACAATAATATAACCCAGCCAATTGTCCAACCAGAAACTGGCTGTAGAGTCCTCTCCCACAAGCACACGCGAAGACTGCCTAATATCCGGAAGACAGTTCCTCACCCCACGTATAATAGAAGAACGGACGTACCTCTGAGTGGTCATGCTCGTCATGTCAATAGTGCGATCTCGGATGCAGTCCAGAGGCGGCTCAGGAATGCCAGGTTCACCTGTCTAATCGAACGGAGGCCAAGACGACCCTCCGCCTTTGGGGCACATACCCTATCCCAAGACACCGGGCAGGAAGCCCGACCATGGATGTCTCCAGTCCATATGAAGTTCCTCATGCATGAGTCTACCTGATCTATGAGCGAGACATGCCACTGATATATCATCATGGAGTGCGTCAATGAGCTGAGGATGATCGACTATACAAGGCAAGCTCGACCAGCCATGGAAAGTGAAGAACCCTTTCACCGTTCGAACTTGCTAATGATGGTGTCGGCGGTGGCCTGCAAATGAAATCGGTGAGGAGGACCGCAAAAAAGGGGATACCCAGGTAAGTGAATAGCAACTGACCTGGCGAAATCCCTAGGATGTTTAGGAGACCACTGCGCTGTCGAGAGGTTAAGCTCTCAGTGAAATAGACTCGAGATTTCTCCGGGTTGTAGTGCTGGCCTGAAGCTACCGCATAGTCCTGAAGTAGTCGAAGTAGAGTACGGTAGTTGGCCTTGGAGGCCTGGACAAAGATGATCACGTCATCGGCGTAGAGCAGGTGTGAGGGGAAGGTGGTGCCTCTTCTAGATCAGAAACTCGTAAAATCACCCTGTGTCTCAGCCCGCTGGAGAAGTCTGCTGAAGATCTCCTCAGCTGCTACAAATAAAAGTGGGGATAATGGGTCCCCCTGTCGTACCCCTTGAGAACAGCTGAAATAACCTATAGGGACTCCGTCAACCAGGATCGAAAGGCGGGCAGAGTGCAGAATACTGATAACCATATCGCTGAAAGCCCCATCAAAGCCTCAAGCTCTAAGCACTGCCAATAAGAACTCCCAATGGAGAGTATCAAAAGCCTTCCGTATATCCACCTTGATGGCTAAATTGCCACCGGTTTGTTGCCGAGCAAGGCAATTGATACCCTCCGAAGCCAAAGCCATGCAGTCATGTATCCTGCGACCTGGAACGAAACCAAACTGGTGAAAAGAGAGTAGGGAGTCTAGGATCAGACCAAATCGGGTAGCCAAGATCTTCGTCACGATCTTGTATACAAAGTTACCCAACATAATAGGCCTGTAGTCCTCGATCCACCAAGCCTCAGGAGTCTTCGAGATCAGTACCACAAAGTTGGCATTCAGCCTAACTGGAAGATAACGTGAATATAAGAACTCCTGCACAGCCAGAATAACATCCGGACCAACCACATCCCAGGAGGTCTGAAAGAAATGACCCCTAAAGCCATCCGGACCTGGGGCACTATCTGGACTCATACCAAATATAGTGTGGCGTACCTCCTCCTGAGTAGGGATCTGTGTCAACTCTGCATTCTGATCAGCACTGACCCTACTAGCCAAAAGTGCCTCCAGCGGGCCCAAAGCAGTCAAGTCTAGGGGAGCGGCCGAGTCCGTGAACATCCGCTGATAGTAGGAAATGATATGTTCACGGATCTGGTCGGGCTCCTCTGAGAGCTGATCGTCAATCATCATAGAGGAAATGCCTAGTCTGCTCCTACGAATCTGCACACTGTAATGGAAAAAGGTTGAGTTCCTGTCCCCGTCGCGTAGCCAGCTGTCCCTGGATCTCTATCTCAGGAAAATACACTTCTGCTCTAACGCAACATTGTATACCCTGAGAGCATCTGTCTCCTCAATAATCAGGTCATCCTGAGGCCCCTCCATCTTAATGCGACGCTGAACTTCCTCGATCCTGGACTCTGCCGATATAAGATTCTGACTGACGTCTCCAAAGACCTCCTTGTTCCAGGAGATCAATACCTGCTTCAGACGACGAAGCTTGCCCATAAGGGATGACATAGCTGTGTCACCAACTGACTGAACTGGCCAAGTCTCTCTCACCAGGGCAAGGAATTCTGCGTGAGTGGTCCACATCGTCTGAAATCTGAAGGGCTTTGGGCCCTTAGAGATACTGCTCCATCTAAGCTCTAGAGTAATAAGCCTATGGTCCGAGGCGTTCCGAAGGAGTGCGCGATACTGTACTGAGTCCCAAATGTCCATGAAGTCCGGAGAAGCAAGTACGCGATCCAGTCTAGACTCCATGCATCTCCGCGTCCCCCCACTGGAGAATGTGTACCGAGCTCCCTTCAGCGGGATGTCCATAAGGCCTACCGCGCTGATGTATGCCTGAAACTCAAAGCAAGACTGGATGACCGAGAGGGCCCGACTCCTACGCTCATGGGCCCCCAGAATGGTATTGAAGTCCCCGATCAATATCAACAGTCCTGGGGGTAAGGCAAGTAAGTCTTCCCAGAGCTCCCTGCACCTGTAATAACGAACATAGGCGTAAACAAAACCCAACATAATACTGTGCTGAAGATAAGAGGTCCTGAAAACTACCACCTGTGAAGTGCGAAGGATGATGTCGATGGGCTGAGAAACTGGCTGACTGGTGAGGATCCAAAGATTAGGAGCCCGCTCTCCTCTATCCGTAGAGCCGACTAGTCGAAAGCCCAAAGGTGTCCAGAATCTCTCGTGAGTGGAGTCGAAAGAAACCATCAGCTCTGAAATAGCCACCCAAGATGGTTTGTGGCGCATGTAATGCTCTCGAAGCTGGGTACGGGCATGCACAGACCCAATACCCCGAATATTCCAATAAAGAATATTCATAGGCCCCGCAGGGGCTGGTCAGTCGGCTTCGCGCTGCGTTGGCGCAGGTTGTATGTCTGGATTGGCTGTGGGGGTAGAGACTTCTGAGAACTCTCCCTTAACGCCTGTCCCCAAGTCTGCTCTCCAGCCATAACCTCTATCTGGAATATGTGTCCCGATGTGTCATCCACCTCGAAAACCTCTAAGTTTGTCTCGCAGACAATGGGGGTAGCCCCTTCCCTGAGATCAACAAAAAGCTCTCTCACCTGTACAACCTCTCTGGAAGGCGCGATCAAGACAGGGGACTGTATCTGAAGGTCCGTAGTATCCGTAGTATTTGTCTGACAGACAATGGGGGTGGCCCCTGCCCTGAGACCAAGTATGTCTTCTCCCATCTGCACACCATCCCTAGTTGGTGTGATCGGTAAAAGGGACTTTGCCTGTAGGCTAGGACTATCAGAAGCTGTAGCTGTAGTCTGAATTTCTGCCAAAAATTCTGCATGACCCGTTCGTTCGTAGTCCCTAGAAAGCCTAAGCTCAATGCCCGGCACATCATCCACATCAGGGGTATCAGGCAAAACAAAAATAGGAGGCTCTGTGCCTGTAGATCTATCAATACATGCCGCCTTCATCGGCTGTGCCTGGACAATCACAGCCTGCTCCACGAGCTCATCCAACACCTCAAATGTGTTCCCTGTCTGGAGAGGAGAGCTAGTACCTGTGTCAGGTGGGGGAAAATAAGCTGTATGTATCGGACTGGCAGTGAAACGCCGACCAGTAAGCCTCCAGCTGCGGTCCTGAGGGGCAGCTCTAGTGACCTGTGTCCTGTCTCGTGCCTCCACAGGGGTCGTGTCAGTGACCTGCTGCTTACCTCTGGCAGTGGGACATCTCGTGCAAGCGTTGCGGTAATGCCCCCGTGCCTTGCAATAGGAGCAAACAGGGAGGGTGTCCTCGTACTGAACCTCCACTGTGAGCTCACCATCCTCTAACAGTAGGCTGACCTGGGTAGGTCTTGGTTTGTCAACCTCAATCTCCACTAGGACCTGGACGCGGACACCATTCACCCTGTTAAGGGCATCAGTATCTAGTCGGATAGGTCGCCCAACGCCTCTGGCCAGGCCGAACACAATCTTCGGAAAAATGTGCTCGCAGCTCAAACCCACCAGCCTGATCCAAGTCTGAGTGGTGGTCTTCTCCTGCCTACCTGGTTTAAAGCACGGGACCCATGGCTGGAGAAATAGTCGGGTAGTCTGAAGCTTCCAAGACTCGGCAGCCCAGATACGCTCTCTATCAGCAGGCATGGTGAACTGGAAGCAGTAGTATCCCATGCCGATAGAAAGCATGTGCCATGCAGAAGCGCCCCAAAGGCGTGAAAACTCACCTCGCAAAGCAGAAAAAGTCATAGGCTTAGTGCCTTTGGGTGTGACAAGTCTCCCAATGAAAGCTCGGGACCCAAACTCCCAAATGGTCCGAGAGGAGTTCTAGCTGACGATCAGAGCGGGCTTCCCATTAATCATAATGGGTTCAGGACCAGTACCTAAATAGGTCCAACCCCCAGGCTGTGGTCATACTAGGGCAGCGTAAGAGGGACGCGCAGCTACTAGGGGGAACTGGGTAAATGCCGTGGCAGGCTGTGAGGCCTGTCCTGCCCGCGGTGGCTCAGAAGCCAAACATTTCGGAGGGTGCTGAGTCTTCCCTCTAGAGCCTGTGGCGACATCTTTGATCAGCTGAAGTGTACTCTGAGGAAAATCAAAATGGGCGCACAGACTCAGTAAAAGATCAGCAGGGGCAACAGTGGAACTATAGGTCAAATCAGGGACAGCAACATCCCTGTCTCCAGGATCAGGTTCGTTCCGAGGCGGAAGCGAACAAGACCCCCGTAAAGGCTGACTGCAGATACCCCCTACAACTGGGGCCTCTCTAAGAGGATCAGCGTTCCAAACTGCCTTGCCTTTGTTTCACGCATTTCGTGCCAGAACTTTGTCATGACCTTCCTGCACAGTGCCTGAAGACAGTCGAGGCTCAATGCCTGACCCAGCAACACAATCAGTCCTAGCTAGCAGCAAATCAGGTACAGGCTCAATGGCCCGCTCGGTCAACAAAGTGGTGCTAGCAGGTAAAATAGTTGAAGTACTGAGGGAGGAAAGCATGACTTCCCTATGTACGGGGTTACAGAGTTCCGCGAGCGGAAGGTGATTCGGTAACCCCAGTGAAGGCAGACCGTGGAAATTCCCCACAGCTGGAACCTCAGTCGAGGAAGGAGCAGTTCTCGCAAACTGGTATTGAGGGTAAGCTTGCAAAAAGCAAACGACGATGGGCCAAAGGCCCACAGGGTCAGAAATCGCTATCGGTAGAGGTCCGTACGTCGTGTGTGCATGCCCGACTGCAAGAGTCGTGACCGGGGAGTGATTGCCGGCAGTTGACCACCGTTCAAAGGTCGTACCGGCAGTCAAAAATGGTTGGATCGGGAGCGTCATGGGGAGCTCATTCCCGATCTGTAACTGGCCAAACCACCTGAAGCTCGGAACGCCGTAGATCTGGCCCGGAAGCCGCAGCGGCGCGGAAATGGGTTTACGAAGCCCATCGCGATACGATGTCGGGGCAGACTGTCCTTCTACCCAGAGGACCGGCGGAGGGTGGGGAACGTTTTGGTGGCGGTGGCTCGAGGCGGCGACGTCCGTGGCGGCGCCGGGAGGAGGGAGATCGTTCCTCCTCATTTCATGTCCGCGGCAACGTTACGAATTCTCATGATGGTGGAGAATGTGGTTTATCGGTGCACGTTGTTGGAATAGGAACCAATAGGCAAGTTAATTCAGCAAATGACAGGGACGATGGAAATTTTTACAGTTGACGTCAGTGTTTCTGGTCTACGAATTCCTTCTTCATAATGCAATAAATGGCTTTAGTTACTTCGGCACATTGAAGGTTCCATTGTATAAAGTGTCCTGATTTGAACTAGCCTCTTTGTTTACGTTCTCCCTACGTAAATGGGGTGGTATGTACTTTCCTCCCTCTCCCTGAAAGCTTGAGCGATAAGGCATTCCGTCCCCGAGGTACCCTTTTTTTACTAACATTCCGCTGTTTCGCTGAAGTAACTTGTCGAAGTGAATTTTCAACCCCGTCCATGTTTCCATCCTCCTGAATTGTAACCGGCACCCCAAGCACCCTATTAAAAGATGTATGCTCATCCTGTCGACTCATTCTATTCTTCACGTACAACCTAGCAGACCCTTCATCCTTGATAAGAGTTGGCCGTCGTAGAGAAGCCCTGAGCCATTGCCCGAATCTAGCTGGTTGCACTGGCCCTACATACTCTTCTCCGAGCAGATCACAGTCACGTTCCATATGTTCCAGTGCCCCACAATGATAGCAGAAGGATTGTAAGTGCTCATATTTGAAGGAGACCTCCATAACTGAGCCATTTCTGAATCACACCTTCCTTCTTGCACAGAGTGCGTTACACACGTCGAGATTCACCCTGATACGCATAAACATACCGCGAAGATCATCACCTTCGTCCATAGCAATAAATTCACCCAGCATGTTGCCTATAACCCTGGCTACCGCAATATCGTAGCCCCCTAACGGCAGATCATGAATCTGTATCCAGAAAGGAACCCTGAACAAAGGGATCATAGAAGGTTGTGATGCCCTCGGAACAGTGGCTAATAAGATGACACATCTATCGAAGTGCCATGGTTGATCCATCAGAACCCTTTGGACATCCTGTTTGTCCTTAAAGCTGAACAGGAAACGGTTGCCACCAATTTCCGAAGCTTCCATCCCTCTTCTTGGGCGCCATAGGTTGCACATCATAGTTAGAAACGCTTTCGCGTTAATGCTTTTTTCGGTCCAAACCATACCGACCAAAGACAGATCTCCCTCCTCGCCTTGGCCTCCCGTTAAGTCCACTGGGAGATCTAGAACTGTTGTGTTGTCGTCCCGGACATCCCCCTCCATATTACCAAACCGTATATTCGTCCCCATGTTCATGCACGTCGGCTTTCTCCCTTCCCCTTTAGACGTCAAAAACTTCTTTCCCTGAATGTTGAGTAGCTGGAGCAGTTCTCCAACGAGATCAATAATGAACCACTTGATTGCACTTAATGGTGGGAATCAATAGAAGTCTAAGATATTGAATTGGCGGCTTCAAACCCTAGCAAGGGATAACCCTAGAAAGAGAGAAAAACCCTAGCAAGGGACTCATCGTCTTGCGTATGATTTTTCGTTTCTTAGTAATATCTTTCTACACTATCATTTACTTGCAATCGTCCTGTTTATATCACATGTTATTTAAAACGATCCCGCGAAAACTTTTTATTTTTAAGATCACGGTCCCACGGATCTAACCTACGAATTAGTTCCATATAAGTCGATGAAAACAACAATTGAAAATAAATGGCTCCCAGATTCATCAGTTATTTTTTCTAAAAAAAGATTCATCAGGCATTGAAAAAGATTCATCAGAATCCCACAAAAGGGATAGAGCATCAGGTGGAGATAAAGACTGAGATAAATATATTAATTATCCTTATGTTTTTTATTATTATCGGAAGTTTGATTGATAATAGAGTTGTGGTTAAAAAGTTTCTCTTAGACGGTTTATTATTATCGGAAGTTTCTCATAAATATGACATATTTCGTATTATTTTACACGGTTAATTGATAAATACAGTTTATGATTTTCTTACTTAGTCTTGCTTTTCCGATGATTCTATCTTGAGTTTACGGATCAGCACATCTCCCGATGCATCAGCATCTCAAGGATATAACCTACCTATTATAATCAAATTATTTTGTGATACGATCTTTTTTCCTCTCTCTCCTCCTCTGGAGCTATCTAGGGTTTTATCCCTCCCTCTTCCGGCGCCGTCGCCCCTCTTTTTTCTATCCCTACCCTCCCTCTCCTCTCCTACACAACCTTCTCCTTCTCCTGGCCGTTTCCTTTACACTTCAGTCTTCTTTAATCCTCTTCAGTTCTTGCCGACCCTTTCACTCTCCGCTCACCCTCAGTTCGCTGTTCACCGCCACGCTCGTCTCAGCCCTCCGTTCGCCCGTGGTCCTCCGTTCGCCGACCGCAGCTCATCGACCACAGTCCTCCGTTCGTCGCTCCGGCCGGCCACAGACCTCAGTCCTCCGTTCGCCCTCAGTCCGTTCGTCGGCCAAGCCCCCACCAGCCGTAGTCCGCGTCGGTCTAAGGTAACAGTTCCTCCGGCCTCAGTCCTAGGCTACCACAGGCCGAGCACCGCCGTCCTTCACCTCGCCTTCCTCAGACCACCCTCTTCAGCCCGGAGTCTTCCTCAGTTCGTCCTCGCCGGCTCAGGACTCGCACCTTCCGGCGTCCGCTTACGGCTCAAACCGTCCTCGCCGGCTCAGGCCTCTCCGGGGGGGTTGGTCATGGGCGACCTCCCCCCCGGTTAACTGTCTTTATTTCACTTGCTGTGTTTTATGTTCTTTATGCCTATGTTGTTAACTTTTCCGAGCCACGTGTGTTTGGTGGTCTCGTTGGTTATGTGTTTAGCTTTTGCTGTGTTATGCTCTCCGGCTTTCGGATTTTGTTGTTTGTCCGATGTCTGTGGGTAAAGATCCTCGCCTCGGTCGATTTGCGTCAATTTTGGCGATCTACTGAGGTCACACTCAGTAGTTCTCTTGACCTAGTCTTGAGATTACATGCCGAATTTTATTTCGGTAGATTTCCGCCCCGATCGATGACTCTAGGGTCCTCTCGGTCATCCTTCACTTACCCCCTATGCCACCTTGCATCCATCGTGCCGATTTCAATTTCTGTTTGCTTGTATTGCACTTTCGTTGTGTACGTTGTAATCCGACTATTTATATAGGCTTTGCGCCACTTTTCTTCAAAAAAAAAATATTATAATCAAATTATTTAGGAAGTCTATGAAGTGCAATAAAAAGAAGAAATACATCTCTTTTAGGGGTTCATTGTGCTTGGAATATAATTATGAATCGGTGGTATTTGCTCTAGGTAATACAAAACTTCATACAAGGGATATTCAAGTGAATTACATGATCCAACCAAACGTTAGTGAGAAAAGAATTATAAATGAATTTCACATTTTAACCGAACCAAACATGAGGAAATGAATTCCACGGATAAAGTAAAATATCGTAGTGCAACCAAACATTAGTCATTAATAAATTCTTCAGGGCTTGTCAGAACATGATATGCCAGTCAAGAGGCGAAAATGGAATATGACGAACAACCCTATAGGAAAAATCCGCCACCAGTGCTAATGGAAGATCGAAAATCAGAAGTTGATGCTGTCTAAAATAAACGAAAAGGACGATGACGAAGGCTACCATCATCGGTGCAACTGATAAGGAGAGTGTTAAAGTATCCGACGAGTCGGTTGGTCGGGAGAGACCGGTAAAAATCCTTCAACGAGTACGTGGATGTCAGGACGATGCGTCATTTAAACATTTAGCTTCCGTAAAGATGCTGGCCGCTTTGCTGGGTTGGAGGTTCTTCGGATTATCTATCAATGAGACTGTTGCTTCGTTGACATATGGTTAGGGAGATTATAGTTCTGACTTTTTTTGGTTTGTAATGGAAAGGGACAACATGAGCATGAGTGTGAGGTTAGGGATGAATCTTTTTAAGAAAATTATATAATAACTTGGACCTGTTCGTTAGTTTTCAAACCAGATGGATTAATCGCCAAAAACACAATACCACATGGTACTAAAAAAGTGTACTTTTCAACTTAAAACTGAGCTCGTATACTAAAACTAATAAATGTTTTAAAAATAGATTAGTGGCGCATGACATCATTTTATTGTACCGAGACACAATGGTATTAAATTTGGATTTTATACTAATATGGAGATCTTTCATCATTTTACTTGGCATTGACACGTTAGCGCTACGTAACTAATTTCTAATCTACTTGTTATTCCAAAAATTATAAGTAAAAATGATGTGACGGGAA
Organism: Hypericum perforatum; assembly: GCA_012979155.1. Lineage (NCBI taxonomy): Eukaryota > Viridiplantae > Streptophyta > Magnoliopsida > Malpighiales > Hypericaceae > Hypericum > Hypericum perforatum. The sequence continues at coordinate 35,815 of SOPF01024534.1, read as the reverse complement.
GAGCAGGAGGAGAGAAGAGGAGGGGATGGAGGAGGAGGGAGGAGGAGGAGGGGGAGGAGGAGGAGGAGGAGGAGGAGAAGGAAAGCAAAGAAGAGGAAGAGGAGAAAGAGGAGGAGGGGAAGGGGGACGGAGGAGGATGGAGGAGAGGAGGAGGGAGTGGAAGAGGAAGGAGGAGGAGGAGGAGGAAAAAGAGGAGGAGGGGATGTAGGAGTATGAAAAATAGGAGGAGGGGGCGGAGGAGGAGGAGGAGGAGAAAAAAAATGGAGAAGAGGAGGAGGGGGCGGAGGAGAACGGGGGAGGAAGGAAGAGAGGAGAAGGAAGAAGTAGTAATTTCCATGCCACATCACCCTCGCCAAGTAGGATACAATAGTTGACGTGGTACTTATGCATGTGGCGCTGAGTATCAATGCCAAGTGGCCGGGCACCTTTCCAAACTGTCCGAGACTAAAATTTTCTATTGAAAATAAACTATAGGTACTGAATTTGAAAAAAAATTACACGTTCTTTTTTTGAAAATAGCCAAATCACAAAGTACTTATGTATACTTTTCTCAAAAAAATTTACTCTCAATTGAGCACTTAACCCAAATATAATATCCAGGGTTCTTAAAAATGACCCGAAGGTCGACCTAGAATTGGGTCTCATCTTTGGGTCAGTTAATCTGATTGGTCCAACTATTGGTCAAGACTATATTTTTTCTTCTTATTTTATATAATTTTTTGAAATACATATGAGTATATAGGTAAATATAAACTAATAATAGTAAAAAAAATATACCAAATTTTTGTGCGAACCGTCCGGTCCGACTGGATATTCCAAGCGAACTATCCGATCTGACCAGAATTCGTCCAGTCCAACCGAACTCCATTTTTACCCTAAAATTGACCTAAAATTATGTCCGATTCGCATCGGACCGCATTTTAAAAACTTGATAATATCATATATATATATATATATATATATATATCTTGATTAACATTCTTTAGTTAACTTAATTATTCGTGTCAAGATTTTGTCCCACTAGCCCATTGTCAAATTATTATTAATAAATATAATAATATTTATACTAGAAATTGGGACCCATTTAATGCTTTACTCTCAAAAGAGTATTATATGACAACAATGGCTTGATTGACCTTCCATAATTCTTCAAAACGACTTTCCATACCAAACTTAATGGCTACAAGTTGACGCCCCACTGATACATTTGTTATTTTTTTATTCCAGTATTCCAAATTAAGATTTTTATTTTGGTTCTGATTACTAATTAATCTAATTTGAAGTTGGATGATACATTCGAAAATTGATAAAGATGCCATAACTGAAATTATTCTAGCTTAACTATGAATTGATGAGTTATTTTGGAACGCAATATATTTAAACACTTATTCGAAAATCTTTAAAAATTTATCCAACTTAATCCTAGATTAATTAGCGTAGTGTGTTTGAGATATCAGACTTTCTCATTATATATATATATATATATATATATATATATATATATCATAATTCATAAATGTTCTTTCCAAAAAAGACCCCAATTAAATGTTGTGACATTTTTGTGCCAAGTGAAAATAGTATATATTATATACCATTAGAATAGATTTATACTCCTATTTAATAGAACAGTAGATTTTAAAAAGAAAAGAATGAAGTTGAGAAATTCATGGGTGGGAGGGATTCCCCTCTTGAATTTTGTTCTATTGTCCATGTTATCCACACCCGCCTTGGGTGATTCGCAGTTTACCTATTGTATGGTATTTTGCATGCTGGCCTGTGGGGAAGAACCCCCTTTATGTTCCCTCGGATGTGTGAGGAAGTGCCATAAAAAACCTCCTCAACTTAGGCTCTCTGAAATTTTTTGTTTTTCCAAGTGCGATCCCAAAGTAATTCAAGGTAACACTCATCTCTTTCTTTCTCCAGATGTTTCAACTCTGTTGTTGTAAAATATTAGTCACTTTTCAAATATTCTATTCGAGTTGAATTTGGACAAACATGCTCAATGAATATCTGAGATAGCAAAAATATATAGATGAAAATCTGGAATAAACGTTTGGACAAATGTTTACTATTGCCTTGTATATCGGGATTCAAGACAATAGTAAACGTCCAAAAATATATAGATGAAAATTAGAATATATATAAACGTATAAATAAAAATCTAATTAAAAATAACTTTTCAAAAAATCTATTTTATAATATGGAATGAAGATAAGATCTTTGCATCTTTTCCTATTCTTACAATGAAGAATTAGAGGTGATATTTTATATCTGTGAGATGTAGGGGTCAGGAGCACTGGTGCAATTATTTTTTAAGTTTGATATGTAGCTTCTTTTTTCTTTGGGTGAAGATAGCTAGTTTCTTATTTAACATTTAGTTTCTAGTACCATGCGATAGTTCTAATTCTTTTTTCATATGCAGATGCAGAGGAGATGAACGGATGCTTAAACCATTGCGCAAATTCCAATTGCAAGTCTCTGAGAAATTGTGAAGTCATCTCATAGATGAGAGATGACATTGTAGTTTATGCGGCAAAATTCTCAATAAATATGAAATAATTTGCCGACTTTAGATCATTCTCAATCCAGAGAACGACCTATTCTAATTTCCACATCGGGGTCCTACAAAATGGTTTTATGTAAGCCATGGAAAATAACAATTGAAAATAAATGACTCCCAGATTAATCAGAAGTCCAGCAAAAAGAAGGGCATAAAGCATCTTAGGCATCTGACCGACCTATCCTAATAAAATTATGTATGGTTGGAACTTGGAAGTTGCAATAAGAAAACACTTCAAAGTGTTAGGATGTAATTCATAATTTCCAAATAGTTTGTGAAATTCTAGAGAATTATAGAATTATGTGGAGATGAGTAGAATTCTCTAGAATAGTGTAGAGTTTTATAGAGAAGTTTAGAACTCTCTAAAATCTTGTAGAAATGTGTGGAATCCTCTAGAATATTTTAGAGTTATGTAGAACCTTATGGAAGAGTATGGAAGGTTATAGAAGAGTATGGAAGCCCATAGAAGAGTATGGAAGGAGTGGAATAATGTAGAGATTCCTAGAGTGTGTGGAGCATTCTAGAGAATCAATCTCCACCGTAGGATAAAATTGATCTCCACCGTTCATTGAGGAGGTGGAGTAGTATAAATAGGGGTAGGAAGCTTCCTAACTAACTAAGAAGAGAAGAGAAGAGAGGAAAAAGAAGAGATAGAGAGAAATGCTTCTCATAAGTGAGGAAGAGTGAAGTAGTCCCAATTAGAAAGAGTGGAGTGAGATACTCGTTCCTTTGTAAATTTTCTCTTGTACATTTCAATAAAGACTTTATTTGAGTGAGTCTTTGTGTCTCGGGTGGAGTCAGTGTACAAGAGTTTCCTTAGCTTGTGATCCCGGTAAAGGTTAAGGTGTCGTATTTCCCAACACAAAGGGAGTGAACTTCCAACAGGACATATTAACCTGCCTTTTATAAGTGGAACTTTTAAATGAATTCCATAATCTAAGCAAACGTCCGCACGAAAAGATTTATTCAATGAGTTTCCACATTGTTAGCAACACATGAGCAAATTCAAATCCACAAGTAAAATAAAAACATTAGTGGCGAATATTCTTCAGGGCTTGCCAGAACATGATCATGCCAGCCAGGAGGCGGTAATGGAGTATGGCGAACAACCCTATAGGACAAACCGCCACTAGTGCCAATGGGAGAGCAACAATCAGAAGTTAATGCTGCCTAAAGTAAACGAAAAGGTTACCATCATCGCTGCAATTCGAGTATCCGATCAACAGGTTGGTCGGTAGAGACCGGACGAAGTCCTTCAGTGAGTATGTGGATGTCTGGATGGACATGAACGTCAACAAAGAATGTTTTGAACGATGCCTCATTTAAGAACATGGGGAATCCTGTGTTTTGGTTGTTTCCTCCTGGTGCTGTGAATGCTGCTGCGAAAACCACCGTGGCTACGAGAGCTGCAACGATTGTGCAGGAATCTGCAGTTTTCTTCATCCATTCTTCGCCTTTCTCGATCAAATCCTTTTTACCCATAAATTCAATCAAAAAGTCATTAGGAAATTGTGAAGACTTTTAATGAGTGAGAGACAAGATGTGAATGACTACAATAATTCATTCAAGTGCAAACATACTTGAAAATAATTCAATCTAACTGAAAAGTTACAATTTGTATTCATAATTCCATGTACTGTCACTGACAGAAAACATGGCAAGTCGATGGACATTTTGCATATTGACAAAAAGCATAAAAATAAATTGTCGGAGGTTTAATCCTTTCTAGGTGTATCTGTAAAAAAATTATTATAAAAAAATCTACTACTTAATAACAACTAAGCTTGGACTAGCGAATGCGCAACAAACTCCTAAAAAGCTAGCAGCTGCTTAGACACATCATCCAACAAATATCAAATGACGACTTATGAAATCATTTTCTGGTTTTTAATTAGCATACAATTTATTTCCAGAAATGCAACTCAGCGCAATCTTTAGTTCAAGTTAAGTCGTCGTTGCATGCATAATTCAATCGTAAGTCTGCCTTAGGAACCAATTTTATTTTTTGGCCATCCCAACAGAACTATAAAATTACCTCGAACAATAGTAACTCTAGCTGTAATTGAAGGGCTTCTCCAGGTACAGCATCGAGGTAGTCTGAAGTTGACAACTCTCCAGCCAAATGCAACAAATTGTTTCCCCTCTTGTCTCTGCACTGTGCTATCAGGTACTTGAAAGAACGTATTTCGCTTAGCAAGTCGAAGACCTCTGCACGACGAAACAAAACTGCAACATGGAATATGGTTTGCTCATGTTCATTTCTGTGGAATACTACATCGGGAAGCTTTTCAATAAGTATCTTGAGGAACTCGACGTTTCCGTGCTCTGCTGCAACAAATATTGGCCTCCAGTTCCTCTCCTTCATGTTATATATTGCTTTGTCATCTGAGGCCACTTGATCGCAGATGTACTCGGCCAGTGGTTCATAAGCACTTCGATGTTGATTATTTTTGTGGGCTTTGCCAGAGGTAACTAAATTCCAATCTGTTGGGTACAAATGCAGTAAATTAAGGAGTTGCTTTGAATCATCAGAGTCCTACTAACCACGATTGGAACTGGAACAAATTTAGTTTGTTGGAAAAAGGTGGCAGGTTGCAGAACAATATAACTAACATCGATTAATGATAGATGATGGAGCTTGAGGGAAAGTATTGGCAAAGTTAGGCTTTTCTGCCAATGCGCTTAAAGCGTCCACTTTATATGCCTCTGTGCATGCGGCAAACCAGCCCCGCGTTGCCAACTTCAAAGCCGTATCTGTAAATGCAGATTAAGACCATTAGTCTAAATCGGGTGACTGTTGAATCTAAACAGAACTTGACTGGAGATTGGAGGCACTTCGTTAGGGTCGGACAAGAAGGTCGGGATGACGGATGATTAGATCCCACGATGGATCAAAGAAATATAGTCTCACCATACATGTCAGCATCAATTAGAGGAAAAAGCAGGTAGGAGCGGTCGTCATTTTCAAGGAAAAAGCAGACTCCGTTGGTGTAGGTCACTATGTCCTTGCGTCGTAAACCAGTCGAAGCATGGACTTTCCGCAAGAATTCTTTACTCTTGAATATCGCCAAGCCCTTGCTGTCTTGTAACATGGCCTCCACAAGTTCCACATTTCCAGATACCATGGCGAAGACAAGTGGAGTGTTGCCGTCTGAATCTTGTTGCCATAGCTCATCATCGTTTCCCATTTTGTTGATCAAATCTCTCGCGAATTGGGTTTGGACTGCCAATGCTGCAATGTGAAGAGCAGTCTGCCCACTGGTCCTGCGTGCCGATTTCGTGTGTTTGTGCTGCGTTTGAGGTCTGTCTGGCGTGCGCCAACTAAGGGTGGCGTGCGCCAATTTTCTCATTTCAGCTTTACTGGCGCGCGCCTACTAAGGGTGGCATGTACCAAGTTTTCAGTTACAACAGCACTGGCGTACGCCAACCAAGGGTGGCATGCACTAGATTATCAGCAGAAGCAATACAGAATAAGTCGGGAAATATCGTCCCACAGAGACTGAGGTTCTAGGCTACTCTATGGTTTACAAACTTGTCTAAGATCAGATTATGGAATTTTGTTGATTACACAAATGATCTAAGTCTAGATAACAAACCTAAATGTCACAACTTTACTAAAGCTAAAGGTTTACTAGTTAATTAACTAACAACTTAAGATACTAAAATGAGTAAGGTACCTAAACCAGCAATATAACCAACAGAATCAGGGAGTTTTTAGTGTATGTGATGTGGTCCAAGTGAATCTAAGGCAACCTCAACCACACTTTCGTGCACAATGCGTCTAAATTGCTACTTAACTAGGATTAGAAGGGTTAGATATGTTCTTTCGGCCCCACCAACCAACTAAACCAAGCTAAGCACCAACTGTATGATCCGCTGAAAGAACAATCAGTAGGTCACCAAAAAGATTTCTCTCCTAGCAAGAGTACTCATCATCAAACTAACCTTTCCGTCAATCCTATCTCCTTTCGGTCTCAAGTTTTGACCAACCAAGAACTGTGGCTTGGAGGCCAACCAAGTCTAAGCAATGTATTAAGCTTGTTAATAAGAACACATACTCAACATACACACCCCTCAAGAACCGTGGCTACATGCAAGGTAACAAGGCACCAAACTCACAGAATACTACTCAAACATGCTTGATATAAACATCAAAAGTATAAACAAGAACAACATATATTATACTTGAATAAGGGAAAGAGTAAAAAGAAAGAAGACTTATCAAAGTCTCAAGTCTTTTCCCCTCCTTTCTCAGCTCGTCCAAGACAGAGAGAGAGAGAGAGAGCTGGTGGTCTCTCTCCTCCCTTCCTTTACATTTTGTTTCACTCTTAACTTACAAAGTAAAACTAGCCTATATACTAACTAACTAATGGAATAGTTTATAAAATATCTAATCTACTTTAACCTAACTAAAATATCTACTACAAAATATCTAAAAGAGTCATCCAAATCCATTTCTCCTCATCTCAGAAGTCTTAAACTGCCTTTGACTCTTTTGTCTTTTTATTTGTCCAACACTTATATTATTTTTGGTCTGCCCGACTGGTTTGGCGTGCATCAGCTGTACCTAGTGTGCGCCAGGTCTTTAGTTTTCTCCTCCTTCGAGTGTAGCTGGTCATTTGAGTGAATGGTCGTCCGAGTAACGTGTCCCTAGCGTGCGCTATATCCCTTAGCGTGTACCAGCCACCCGAGCTTCGCACTTTTTGCCTTCACAACTTCCCTCTCGTCCATACATCAACGCATCTAGCTCAATCATCCTCCACTTTACCTCAAGTAGCTCCTAAAAACAAGCAAATGCAATGAAAAATGATAAACTCAACATAAATACACAATGAACGAAAACTAACAATATGACAACTAAAATGCAACTAAATCAACCTAAAATACTAAGAACAACCTACTAAAAAGACACGAATAATGAGTGTTTTTGATACTCATCACACCCCCACACTTCAATCTTTGCCTGTCCCCAAGAAAAACTCAAAATGCGGACAACAACTAAAAGAAAAATCAAAGAAGAACACACAAACACATAACAAGGTAAAGACATGGCATGAATGGATCAAAACTTAACTTCTCTAAAAACATCGGCTTATATTAAAATGAAATCATAAACTAAATTAGTTTAACAATTCAAAACGCAAAGCACAACAAAGATGTAGACACCTCAATACTCAATTATTTAAGAAAGTATTAACTCTATGTAAAAGACACTAGAAGGTTGAACTCACGAGGATAGAAAAGTGTTTCACTTGATCAATGTGGTCAACTTCTTATCACTCGCATATAGGTCAATATATCTCAAAGCATCCTATGTCTTACTCAGCATTATCTAAAAGTCAAAATAGTCGCTAATGATCGGGGGATCTTTTCATCAGGTTGTAATGGGGCTTAAGGTTAAGGTGAGGAAAAATATGTATGGATAGTGGCTAAACCACCCAATTCGAGGACAAGGCACAAATACAACTAATCACTCATCTAATCTAATCATTCTCACAAATATAAGCACACTCCCCAAGTATCCCGATCCGTAAGACCGAGAAGCACAAGTTTTGCCTAAACAACATGCCTCATTTAACTTTACATTCTTTTTCGCTTCTTTTTTCTTTCCTTTTTCTCTTTTTTTATATAAAAACATTCATTCATAAACTTCAACAAACTATACATACTTAGCACATTTTAGGCAAAAACTCGGCTTCTAACATGACCATAATACAACATCCCAATGAACATAACCGAAAATAAACCAAAGCTACCAACTAAACCTAACACACATGCAAACCCATAAGTCCTCGAATCGGATAATCAAAGGTAGGGAAGATGGATGATATAAGGTTTGTAGTTGGCTTCCTAATCTAAGATCAAGAAAAGGCTCAGCTCAAATGGTTAAAACAACAGATATGTAAGGGATTTTGTCTCTAAGGCTCTATGCTCGAATATCAAAGAATGCCCCCATCCTATCACTAACTTTCATACAACCTAGACAGCAATAAGTACTAGTTGGATACCTCAATCAACTGACTTTAGTATGCACCTCATGAAAAATATAGAGACGGATGTCTCTTCCTTCGGCTCAAATACTCACAAGGTTCACTCATCAACTCTCTAGTCTAGTCTATATAGTGAAACCACTAATCTAAACAACAAAGTGCGAGATTTCTACCAATTCCTAGGCTTTGCGCTCAAATCAAATCCCTAACTAAGTATAAAATTCTAACACAAGTTAAATTTTTTTAGGGAGGTCAAATTTTTTGAAAAAATTCATGCCAAGTCTAAACCTAAACAAAACATCCTAACATGCTAACATACTAAACAACCTAAAAGGAAGATTCCTAGAAGGAACCCTCCCCCACACTTGAATGATACATTGTCCTCAAGGTGTCTAAGATACTAATAAATACCTAATCAAACAAATAAAACAAAGTTGAGACAGATTTATCCCGATGATCTGGTACGTTAAGAAGCATCAGGGAAATTTAACCCTGAACAGCTCAACTAGGAACACTTCCGTACCAGATCACCAAAGATACGACCAAACTATCTCAAAACATGCAATATAACAAACTCACTAATGGCGTATCATGTAATCTACCTCTTTGTGACCTTTTCGGCTTTAAGCCTAATAAGATCACCTTGTAGAAACACAATACGATATTAAATGAGTTATAAGCACACAAACTAAAAACATAATCAAAATATATAAAAGTAAACAAATAAAGAAAATAAACAAAGAAAATAAACAAAGAAAATAAAAAGTAGAAAAGAAAAAGGAGCTCCCTGTCAATCCTCTGTTGGAGGGAGGTGGTAGTGGACTGAAGCTCATGTTTGCTCCATAAATTTCTGCCCACGAGCATATCTACTCTGCATGGGCTTGCTGTTGCTCATTATGCACCTCTTGGCACTCGTAGTATGCATCTTGGCATGTCATATGAGCTCTCTAGTCTGCATAGAATGCCTGCGCCTCCTCTCTGTTAGCTGCAAGCTGCATCTCCAAACATGTGTGTAAGCTCATGTAATCATGCAGCTGCATGCCAAATCCATGTAGCTGCTCTCTATAACCCTATAGCTGCAGTTGCATTGCAACAAACTGGTCACGTAAATACGCCATCTCTACCTACGGGTCAGGAGCCCGATGACTCGATCCTACTTCATCATGATGAGTTGGGGCTTGTTGCTCTATCTCCTCTCTCTATGCTGGCATTTGTCTTGGTACCCCAAGGCATAGCTAGACAGCCTACCTCTCCTCCCAAGGCTTGTACTCGATAACCTCCACACCATCGATCATCATCTTCTTGATCAGTTTGCTATAGCTAAGTTTTTTGATGTCTAGTGATACCGGTTCCATAATTGATCCACAGAAGTGTGCAAACTACTCAAAAAAATAGTGTTGTGCAATGCAGTAAATAATATGACCTAAGTAGAGATACCTAGGTTCCCTATCGCTGATAGACCTAGCAAAGTAGTCAATGATCATAGCGAAGGTGCTAAATGCAATATCATGGTGTAGGCAGTCAATGGCATAAAGCTGAGATCAGAAGACTTTAGACTCTTCCCATTGACCACTAATGGTCAGAGTCATAAAGCAATGGAGGATGCCCAAGTGTGGTTCTCTAATAAGCGTATTAGGTGCCCTCCCTGACTCATATCTCTCAAATCCCATAATATCATGCCATGTCTAATGAGCCTGACTAGCATGTGTGAAATCTAAAATACTTGCTTCAGCCTTAAGGCTAAAAAGTGCATTAAACTCACTCTCATCCATGTTAAAGTCAGTGTCAAAAATACGTGTAGTAAAAGATCGTCTGTTTGCCGCAACCTGCAACGTACTATAGAACTCTACAATGAGCTCCTGCCTAGCCATTACCTCTCTAGTCTCAAAGTATCTCCACCCTAACTTCCTAAAAGCCACCTGCAACTGTCTATCTACCCCTAATCTTTGCATGTCATTCCAATCAATTGTAAAATGACTAAGGGCATTAAGTTAAGAGAATCGTTGATACCTCTCTCCCTCCTAATCATTGAAGATTATGAAAGGAGCGTTATAACGTTCATGGATGTCTACAAGTGGAAAATCTGGTGGTAAAGGCATAGGGTTTTGTGTGCGCTTTCTCCTATCTCTGCGATGAATCTGGCTAGATCTCGTATCATCTACCATTGGGAAAGGTATTTTGGGTGTTGGGCAATGTGGATAAATGGTTGGGTATGGTTGAACTCGTGAAAATTTTTGGTTTTGGGTGAAGAAGAGGAATGGGTATTGTGTTTTTATGAGTTTTGGCGCACGCCTGAGAGGGTTATATTCAATTCTGCACAAATCTGGCGTACGCCAGGTCTATTAGCGTGCACCAACTTGCTTAACTTGGCATGTGCCAGACTTGTTGGCATGCACCATGTACTCTGTTTTTGTGTACCCGGCGTACGCCAGCTTCTACGGTGTGCGCCTACTATGTAAGAAACTCAAAAACAACATACTAACTATACAAACACACAAACTAAAATATCAAACCTAAGAAACAAATATGTTAAAATAATTTTTTTGGCTTTTATGTACGCTGCGTTCCTGGAAAACTTGAAAATTAGACGCCCCATCTGCATGGGTCAAAGGTGCAATCTTGACTTTTGTAATTCACACAACTCATGAATGGCGTACCAAGATGAACTACATCTCTGTGCAACCTTTTTGGCTTTAAGCTTAATAAAGTCACTGCGTAGTAGCATGGTATGCACATTTTACGAGTTAGTGCTATTATTGCAATAGTCACTTTTGTGTTCTAACTTCCTACTCCTAGGCACTCATCAATGTAAATTGTTGAGCACAACAATCATATAGGAGTAACTTTTTATCCCCCATCAATCGCAAAAATATAGACATGTGCCAATCAACCAAAGGGTCTATAGTACTCATTTTTATCGTAGGATTGAATGGTGTTTTATCCTCACCCAAAATTAACCAGTCCCAACCAAGAGTGGGTGGTTGTTCAACATTATAGCAGGGTGTTTTACTATTTAACATATCCAAGATTAAAGGTTTAGCAAACCTTCTTGGATCTTGAAGTTGAGGGTGGATATTGTGACGGATGACACTAGACTCTTCTATAGCCATGGCTTCGTCTTTTTGCTCCAAATGTTCAATATTCTCCAAATCCTTGGTTGAGCTAGAGTTATGCACAAAGTAACGAGCACTAGTCATAGGTTCGTCAACCTCCATTTTTGTGCTCTTTAAAAACCCAATCTCTTCTTTCTCTTCCTCCTTTTCCTCATTCTTTTCATTTTCTATTAGAAGTGTGTTAATATGAATAGATAATCTCGTAGGAGTTTCTTGGTACCAATCCTCTATTTCAAAATCTCATAAATGAGCCTATTCTCTAGACTAGATATAGCTTCTACGAATGACATTGGATAGATGTATGATAGTGGAGGAACGTATGACCGTTCCTCAACTTCTAAGTCCATTTGCATATTTCCATCTTCTACTTGTACTTTATTGTCTTCCCATAAATGATGGATTAGCTCAGATGGTTTAATAGAGATGGCAACTTTTGCATAAGCATTGAAGCAAATATCATCTGAGTGAGCTTGCCTTCTCTCAAAAGTTTGAGTAGAGGCAGACAACTCCTCAAAATCTTTAAGCATAACTTCAATATTTTCCATCATCTTCTCCATTCTTGCTTCCATTGAGTCCAATCTATCCTCAAAGGAATTAGGCATAAGAGGTTGTACTTCTTCTTTGCACTATGAGGAATAAGGATTTTCATTCCATGTTAGAATACTAATAGTGTCATGTTGCCCCTCATTATTAAGCATAGAATTTTCATGATCTGAGAGGGCTCTATGGGGGGTGTCAAACCAATATTCTTCATATTGACTTTTGTTATGTCCTAACCACCCACACCACTCGCAAGTCTAATGCTGAGCTTGAGATTGAGTTCTCTTTGATTTGCTTCTACCCATTTACATGTATCCTCAACTTTATCTTCTAAAAATGAACTCCCCATTCTTTTGTACCAATGGTAACTAAAGGAATACATCTTAACTAGCTAGACTAAAATAAAAATAAAAATATAAAATAAAATAAAAATATACTAATCTAAGTTCGTAAACCAAATTGAGTGTCTATAACTCAATCCCTGGCAACAGCGCTAATTGATCCTGCATGCCGATTTTGTGTGTTTGTGCTGTGTTTGGGGTCTGTCTGGCATGCATCAACTAAGGGTGGCGTGCACCAATTTTCTTATTTCAGATTCACTGGTGCACGCCAACTAAGGGTGGCGTGCACCAAGTTTTCAGTTATAGTAGCACTAGCGTACGCCAACCAAGAGTAGCGTGCACCAGGTTATTAGCAGAAGTAATACAAAGTAAGTCGGGAAATATCGTCCTATAGAGACTGAGGTTCTAGGCTACTCTATGGTTTACAAACTTGTCTAAGATTAGATTATGAAGTTTTGTTGATTACACAAGTGATCTAAGTCTATATAACAAACCTAAATATCATAACTTTACTAAAGCTAAAGGTTTACTAGTTAACTAACTAATAACTTATGATACTAAAATGAGTAAGGTATCTAAACCAGCAACATAACTAACAGAATCATGGGTTTTTTAGTGTATGTGATGTGGTCCAAGTGAATTTAAGACAACTTCAACCACATTTTCGTGCACGATGAGTCTAAATTGCTACTTAACTAGGCTTAGAATGTTAGATATATTCTTTCGACCCTACCAACTAACTAAACTAAGTTAAGCACCAACTATATGCTCTACTCAAAGGATAATCAGTAGGTCACCAAGAAGATTTTTCTCCTACCAAGAGTACTCATCATCAAACTAACCTTTCCGTCAATCTTATCTCCTTTCGGTCTCAAGTTTTGACTAGCTATGAAGGCTTGGAGGTCAATCAAGTCTAAGCAATGTATTAAGCTTGTTAATAAGAACACATACTCTACACACCCCTCAAAAACTGTGACTACATGCAAGGTAACAAGGCACCAAACTCACAGAATACTACTCAAACATGCTTGATATAAACATCAAAAGCATAAACAAGAACAACATATATTATACTTGAACAAGGGAAAGAGTAAAAAGGAAGAAGACTTATCAAAGTCTCAAGTCTTTTCCCCCCCTTTCTCAGCTCGTCCAAGACAAAGAGAGAGAGAGAGAGAGAGCCGGTGGTCTCTCTCCTCCCTTCCTTTACATTTTGTTTCACTCTTATCTTACAAAGCAAAACTAGCCTATATACTAACTAACGAAATAGTTTACAAAATATCTAATCTACTTTAACCTAACTAAAATATCTACTACAAAATATCTAAAAGAGTCATCCAAATCCATTTCTCCTCATCTCAGAAGTCTTAAACCGCCTTTGACTCTTTTGCCTTTTTGTTTGTCCAACACTCAAATTAGTTTTGGTCTGCCCGACTGGTCTGGCGTGCGTCAGCTGCACCTGGTATGCGCCAGGTCTTTAGTTTTCTCCTCCTTCGAGTGTAGCTGGTCGTTTGAGTGAATGGTCGTCCGAGTAACATCTCCCTGGCGTGTGCCATATCCTTTGGTGTGCACCAGCCACCCGAGCTTCGCACTTTTTGCCTTCGCAACTTCCCTCTCGTCCATGCGTCAGCGCGTCTAGCACAATCGTCCTCCACTTCACCTCAAATAGCTCCTAAAAACAAGCAAACACAATGAGAAATGATAAACTCAACATAAACACTATGATAACTAAAACGCAACTAAATCAACCTAAAACACTAAGAACAACTTACTAAAAGGACACGAATAATGAGTATTTTTGACACTCATCACCCACCGGAAGTGATCAGAGCGTTAAAGGGTAGCTTATGATTTTCGTATATCCCTTTTGCAGTCTCCTAGTCGCCTCTGTTTACCGCTTTATAAATGTCATACTTCGCTTTGTCATTTCATTTTATAAATGCCTCAAGTTCTGAAATAACAACGGAATCATTTATACGCACATATCTGTTGTAGCGGAAAATTAATTCGCGGATTTTCTGACCAGTTTTAGTAAAAAATCCGTAACTAACTGCTCAAATATCGGATTGAGGTGATTTTAAAAACTACAGAAAGATAAGAGATAAATCTACAACTTTGTAGTTTATCACTTTTCCAAATTCCGAGCAGAAAGAGGTCATAATCAGCTTGGAAGTCTCAGACAGCTAGTTTTTCATATCTGAGGTCGGGGATAATTTATGTTTTTTGTACTGAACGGCCTAGGGTTTTTGGTATC
>SOPF01024534.1:0-21010 GCA_012979155.1 Hypericum perforatum | reverse complement strand
TTTAGATCGTTTTCGACGTTCTAACATATTTATTTATTTGCGCAACAATATCAAAGAAATTACGAGTTAAATAAAAAAAAATTGAAAACTCAATTTTCAATTATTTAAAATTTCAGTGACAATTGGATCTCATATCTAAATTTATTTTTACCATACAATCCTGACGGATTCCCAGGTTGAAGATGAAACAAAGAAGAAGAAAAAGACCATTGGATTCAACTGTTAATTCCCGCCAACGCTTCTGGATCACGTGGCGCACACATGCTGACTTAAAAGGCAACTTAGTCCTTTCTCTCCTACGACGACGTTTTACTTGTACGCTGAAGCAGTAGTATTACGACAACTTATATCATTAGTTAAATATAAATAGCTGAACTTTAGATTGGAAATACACGTGGTTTCATTATAATAAACTTGAGACGGTTATTCTCCTTCTCTCTCATCCGGTGTTCATTTCCTTTCTCTCTCTTCGAGCTTCTAACTGCTCTCACGGCGGTTCGAGGTTATTAGCTTCATCTCAGTTCGTTTAACAAATCCTAGAATACGTGGAATTAAATGCCGCGATGAAATATCTTAGGATTATGTTTCCAAACCTCAAATGGGTCCTTAAAATATAATAAAACAGTCAATTGGGATCTAAGAAGAATGAATTCGATCAAACATCATCGTGGTGAAGGCGACATATTTGACTCTCCATGCAATTCCCTTCATGTTAAGACACATTTTATCTCCAATATGTCATCTCATTCACCGCATCATTTAGTAGCCAGATTTAGAAATATATGAAGAAGGAAAAACTAATTATAGATTATAGAATTCGGTAGATGTTTCTTGGTTTAGAACTAACTATTTTTCATGACCAATGTTAGAATGAGATCATATAATGAAGATAATCTCTCTAGTTCGTTATGTATATATGCATTGTTTCTGCCACCATATCCAAAATTATGTTATCTCGTTCGTTCTGAATGTTCTGAACACAATTTCCACCCTGGCAATAACGATGATCTAGCACCCTAGTTTATACAGATATATTACATGTCCATCAATGTCGATGATGGTTTTACCGCGCGGCTCCGTGTTGCTCCCTGCATCCGATCTCTCATCCCCTGATTGAGACATAACTCTATGTTCATTTTCGCATGTAATTAACACATAATTATAAAATTAATTAAACTTAATTAAAATACAAATTAAGCAAAATTAAAGGACCTACTTGTTGAAGCGAAGTCCCGCAACGTTGTTGATGAGTCATTAGTCGAGGTCCGATCACGTTACGAAAACAAACCAGAGCCTGATTTTCACGACTAGACCTATCCGTATATCTTGGAAAATATCCAGTACTAAACTGATATTTTCCTACACGAGTGGTTATCTCGACAGGGCCCACCCGAGGATAGGGCCCGCCCATAACCGTCGAGCTTGGTCTGCCCGGGAGCAGGACCCGCCCGTAACCGTCAAGCTGGGTCCGCCCGAAGGCAGGGCCCGCTCATAAACGGTTTAGACCAGCTAGTGGCCGCTCGTGGGTTGTTGCCCATAGCTCGCAGCTCGTGGCACGTGGCACTGATTACGGTTGACGGGGAGCCCCTATTTAGGGTTGGAAGCAGCTGAACGTAAGCTGCTGACAAGCAGCTTAAGCAGCTCACACGTATCGCCACGTGGCTCATCACGTGGTTTAACGCATTGCAAGCCTGAACCTAGCAGCTGAGTCAGCAGCTACGTAAGCAGCTGACTAAGTTGCTTGCTTACTTTCAAGCTTATCCATTAGGATAGTACTTATCCATTCGCTGACGTCAGTGCCTATCCATACGGATAATGCCGGTTCGCTAACCGGTACAATATCCGAGTCCAATTGGCCCGAGCCTAAATTTGCACAACGATGAATGCAATCTGGGCCCGGAGTCCAACACTCTACAAAGAGGCCTTCAAATATTCTGCGTTGAGATGAAGAAGATGCAATTCATCATCAGTCTGGCTACGAGAAACGAGTATATTCCAATTAAAGAATATAAGTGGAGTAGCTAAACTAACCTCTACTCGGAGATGGCGAAATAGGATTGCTGAGTGCGAGTCTGAATTGGAATTACCGTTTAAATAGGCGCGGGATCGTGATAGTCTTTTTTTTTTCCTTCTTTTCGCAGTCAAAGACTATATTCAGGTCAATTCTGGACCTGCTGTTAATAAATAAAATACAATGGTAGGTGATTAGGACAGCTCAGTTTTGTTTTTATTTATTTGTAGATTAAGAGTTGCGATTCACTAATTAAATTGTGGATTATCAGTTCTACTGATCCAAGATTTGCCTTTTCTACAACGGAAGAGTGACAGCCAAATTGGTGTTTATCTAGGCTTTGGATTTGAAAGGGACATCTAAAATATTATCTTCGCCGTGAGGGTTAGTTATTAATCATTAGATGAAGATATTAGTTTTAAAATTTTAATCTCACAATTATTAATACTTCAAAGTATAATCAGTATTAATAAATATGTATTTAATTATTGTATTTCTAATTATTTTTTTTTTATCAAAATTTAAATTTTTTAAAATATATATACACACACAATAAATGCGGGAGCGGCCATTGTTGCACGAAACACCGGGCATTTTCTTTTTTTCCCAAAAAGATGCTGACGTCATTGATTATGCCAGCAAATGACATCAGCGTCGACATCATCGCCCATTTTCTCCCCCTTGTCATTTTTTTACTTTTGCAATTTTTTGGCCGATTATGGCCTTTTTGTCTTTTTTCAGCCTTTTTTTCATAAAATTAATTTCAACTCTCAACTCTATTAATACCACATTTCAATCTCAATCCTCTATTTTTCTTATTGAAAATATCAACTATATAAATTCTTTCTTAAATTTAATAATTTATCTTACTTATCATATAATTTTCCATATTACTATATAATTATGTCATCAAGTCAAGCAAATAAGAATAAAGAAAAACATGTAGAATATCATGATCCTATTGGATTAGATTTTTCACCAATTTCTACTTATCATATGCCGGAATAAATGATGAACGTCAATGATGTACCTCAAACGGAAAGTGTTGATTCAATGTTCAACAACCCCAAACCCAAAACCCTTAAATCATAAACCCTAAAACTTTAAACCTTAAACTCAATTATCTATTAAATCATAAACTTTAAACCTCAGATCCTAAAGCCTAAAATCCTAAATCCTAAACTCAATTATATACTAAACTCTAAACTTTTAAACCCTAAATCATGAAACATTTAAATTCTTAAACCGTATACAACTTATTTTGGCACATTAAGTTTAAACTAAAACTTTAGTTGATTTCTTTTTCTCCAAAAATATTAAACATTTAGTTCCTCTTTTATTATTTTTTATTAAATATTAAATATTTGAGAATTAATTCGGATTCAATTCGGATTCAATTCAAATTTGAAGGTTTATAATTCGTATTCAATTCATTCATGGACAAATTTAATATGATTTAAAGTTTTGATAAATTCAAATTTGAACTAATTTGATTCAAATTCGAACTATGGCTAGGTCTATCCCTAACCAACCCCTACCCGAGTTAAAAAATATCAATAAATTTTCCTTATAATCTACAATGGTAGGTGATTGTGATGGCTCAGTTTTGTTTTCATTTATTTGTAGATTAAGAGTCGAGATTCACTAATTAAATTATGGATTATCAATTCTACTGATCCAAGATTTGTCTTTTCTACAACGGAAGAGTGACACACACACAACCACCACTCCCAAAAAACCAATTTTCTCATATGAATCAATTATAATTAATACCCGTGACCAACCCCTACCGCAGTTAAAAAATATCAATGAGTTTTCCTTATTAAAAAATATATTTACCATGGGGATTATTTATTAATCATTAGATAAAGATTTTAGCTTTAAAATTTTAATCTTATAATTATTAATAGTTGAAGGTATATAAATATGTATTTAATTACTATATCTCTAATTACCTTTATATTTTTATCAACATTTAAATTTTTTCTCAATATGAATCAATTATAATTAATAATTCTAACCAAACCCTACCCTAGTTAAAAAATATCAATAAATTTTTCTTATTAATTCCACCACCCCACCCCTATTGAATTATGTGGTTACAAGTTTTTTTGATATTGGTATCTTTATTTTGTAATATTGGTACATTTATTTGGCAATATTAGTATATTGGGAAAATTACGTTCAGACCCCTCAGGTTTGAGGAAATTCGTGTTTTAGCCCCGTATGTTTTTTTTATTATCATTCAACCCTTCATGTTTGCAAAAAGAATATTTGTTCTCTATTATTAATTCATTAATATTTGCAGTGTTTGAATAAATATCATAAAGCTAATTTTGGAGTTGTAATATTTTTGTGGATTTAAATTTTGAATATTTTGTGAGTTAATAATTTATTGGCATGATTTAAGGAATTATTTGATTTTTGGATGATTAATGTCTCTCTTTAATCCTTTCCTATTTTTTAATAACTGATTAGATACCATTATAACAATTATACCTTTATAATATTTAGTCCTCACCACGAGGACTATGATTAATCCCCACTAATCTTAACTAATTGGGGAAAGTACACTTAAGTACCCTGTGGTTTACCTGTTTCCAAAAAAAGGCCATGTGCTTTTTTTTGTTACAAATTTAGTACCTTGTGGTTTCATTTCGGGGACAACTTCAGTCCCGGGCAGTATTTTAGGCTGACCGGCCAGATGTCATCGCCATATCACCAACACATCATGGTCTTTTTTTGGAAATAAGTAAACCACAGGGTACTTATGTGTACTTTTTTTAAACGCGTGCACATCACTCCTCGGGCTTCACATGGCTGGAAGCCTCTTCCGGTGTCGCAGCCTCCCCTGCCGTGGATGCCTCAAAACTTGCCACATTAGCATTGCTCTCCTCTTTGGCACCCGCCAATTCGACTTGCTTCTTAACTGTCTCCTACACCGGTTACCTTGGAATCCAATATTTTAGGGTTGCTTTGGCATTGTTTCGAGATTTGGAATTTTAAAATGTAAAGGGAAAATGGAGGAAGAAGTGCAAAGGGCTCGACGAGATGTGCGGGAAAAATATTTGAGGTTGAAGATAAAAGGGGGTAAATTTTTAAGGGAAAAGTACACATAAATACCTTGTGGTTTACTTGTTTCCAAAAAAAGACCATAATTATCGGTGACGTGGCGATGATGTGGCGATGACATCTGGCCGGTCAGCCTAAAATGCTGCCCGGGACTGAAATTGTCCCCGAAATGAAACCACAAGGTACTAAATTCGTAACAAAAAAAGCACATGGCCTTTTTTTGAAAACAGGTAAATCACAGGATACTTAAGTGTATTTTTCCCTAACTAATTTGTCTAACCTCTACATACTATTTTATATGTTTGGAATGTGAAAGCTGAACTCACAACCACCTCATCCGAATTAGCAAATTATATTGAGGTACACAACTAAATGCCATAAAGACTTGGGAATCGCTGCATTACTTGGCTATAATAGGTTACAATCAAGTAATAAATGCATTTATACCAACTCCCAACTATTACCTACACTTTTAATTACAAGAAATAATTTAGGAATTACTTGGAAAATTCAAAAAAATTCTAAAGGTCTTCGAGGTGGTCGCGCTTCGCTGACATAATCAGACGTTGGTAAAGTTGGCCCCTGTGGGCTTTAGATTTTCACTCTCAATTGAGCACTTAACCCATATATAATATCATATATTTCTTGATTAACCTTCTTTGACTCTCCATGCAATTTCCTTCATGTTAAGACATATTTTTTTCTCCAATATGTCATCTCATTCACCGCATCATTTAGTAGCCAAATTTAGAAATGGGAAAATTATGCTCAGGCTCCTCGGTTTTGAGGAAATTCGTGTTTTAGCCCCCATATTATTTTTTATTAGCATTTGACCCTTCAAATTCGCAAAAAGTGTATATTTTAGCCCCTCTCGCCGGAATCCAACAATTTCTCCGGCAGATTCGGACCTGACATTATCAAAATACCCTTGCCTTAAAAAAAACTTAAACCCATTTTAACTTAAAAAAAGTCCTCTCACTTTCTCTCTCCATCTTCTTCCTCGGAGAAACGCACAAGCAACCTACCAATTATCAAGAACAAATCCAAATATCAACACCCATTAAAACTTCAACCACTCAAGAGCAGAAACCCAACAACCCTTAAAAGACAACCAAAACCCACCTTAAAGATGCAAACTCAGTAGTAAAAAATTTAGCCCCATCCCAATGTTTGCCAATCCTGATCCTAAGCCAAAACCTAAACGAGAGTAAGAAAATTAGAGGGGAGGGGACCGTACCCGACCAAAACAACGACGTGCCTTTGACGACCGTACCCTTACCTAACCAGAACCACTGGATGGACATGCCTTTGCGACATGCAATTACCATCTGGAGCTCCTTCCCGGAAGAGAGGAGGGGACCGTAACCGACCAGAACAATGATGTAATAGGTGACGCCGATGACCACCGTGACCATAACATTGGTCGCGGTGGCGGGCTTGACATTGGGGATGTTCGACCTCGGGCAGTGGTGGTCGAGGTCTTCGATTCTCTCTCCCCGAGTCTTATCTTTCCTATTGGGCTTTCATTTTTGCTCCACGGCGACGGGCAACGGGCGGCGCAGGACTGTCTCGAACCTGGCAGCCTCGAACTCCTTCCTTTAGAGAGTACCTCTCATGTCTCGCCATGTGAAGTACCTTGTCGCCCCTATTATCGAATTGCTTTAATTCCTTATGTCGAAAGATGTTGGCTTTAATTTATCGAATTGCTGTTTAATTATGGGTAATGCGGAACCTTTTGTCTGATTTAAGAATTAGAAGTTATGGTTCATCCTTGGTCTATGGCTTTGTGAGTGTTTGATTTGGGTGTTCGTGGTTCGATTGTGTTTGAGGAAATCTGAGTTTAAATGGAATTGGAAATTGGAATTGGAATTGAAAATAGGAAATTGGAATTGGCAGGGAAGAAGAAGGTGGTTTTTTTTGTTAAAAAGAGTTTAAATGATTTTAAAAATAAAGGGCAATTTGCCGGAGAAGGAAAACTAAATATGTTTTTATATATTAATTTTTTTAGAGGGAAAATATAGCTTTTTTGTGAGAATAAATTGTTTTCATAATTTCGGTTCTTGGAGAGGCTTTGGGGACTCGAACTTCCCACCTTATGCTTAAAGTCTGACCCCCTATTCCGAGATCGCGGTTGGAGCGTGGATTGTTTAAAGCTAGAATTACGGGTTGGTAATCAGATTCAAGTATAACTCTCGTGAGCCCTTTCTTTATAGCCAATTCAACAGCATGTAGCACCCCGAGAGCTTCAAGAAGGGTTGGATGGGATACGTGCTGGAATGCTTGACCTGATCCAGCAACAAAAGTCCCCCAGATGTCCCGTATGACCGCACCGACTTTGCATTGTTCGTTATGTATAGATATAGAAATCGGTAGATGTTTCTTGGTTTAGAACTAACTATTTTTTATGACCAGTGTTAGAATCAGATCATATAATGAAGATAATCTCTCTAGTTCGTTATGTATATATGCATTGTTCCTGCCACCGTATCAAAAATTATATTATCTCGTTCGTTCTGAATGTTCTGAACACAATTTCCACCCTTGAAATAACGATGATATAGCACCCAACATTATACAGATATATATTTTTTCGGAAAAGAAGTTTCTTGAACCGGTCGCGAAGGGCTCAAGTTTACCTCGAGATAGAGGTTCACGTAGCTCATAAGTCTGGGGCTGGGTTTGTCTTACATTTTTTTTTAAGAACTGCCCTCAAATAAAATAAAAAAGCGTTATACAAACAAACACAGAAAGTCCACAAAATACCTGCTGACCAACAATCCTGGTAGTCAGGTGGGGTAGAAACCTCTCACCAGCTAACCAACAGGCCTGGTAATCATGGGAGAGGAGTACAAAAGAGTGCCTCCCCAGCTAGCCAACAAGCCTGGTAGTCAGATGAGGTAAAAAGAAAAGGACTAATAAAGACAAATCATGCAGAAAAATCGGCATGACTCATTCGCTCGGAGTCCCTGAAAGCCCAGGCTCAGTGCCCGGCACATCATCCACAGCAGGTCTTAGATGAAAAATATAAGGTCCTCAAGGGACAAACCTGTGGTAGGGCTGTCCTGACATATCGCGGCCTACCAACCCAGTGAGCGAAGAAGGAAGGTTTGGCCACCAGCCATCCTCTGTGAGGTGAGTCAGAGCATCCACGACAGAATTCCCCTCCCGAAAGATATGCGTGACGCGAATCAGCATCTGTGCTCGGATCTGTGTCATATGGAGCCAGCGGGAGTGCCATCTCTAAGGGACTGTCGCCTGTGGGGTCTGAAATCTGGTGAGGACATACATGGAGTCAGTCTCGATCCACAGTCGGTGCCATCCATGCTCATGAGCTGCCTCTACCGCTAGGATAGCCGCAAAGAGCTCAACCTCGAAAGCAAAATAGCTAAATATGCTCTGGCTGAAACAACCCCTGACGAATCCTCTGCTAATGCGAAATACCCCAGTAGATCAGCCCAATCCTGGGGCCCCTAATGAGCTATCATCCGTATTGCACTTAAGCCAGTCCGGAGGGAGCAGTGCCAAGTGACCTCAACGATACTCGGAGCCCAACCTGGCCTCGATGCAATATGGAGGTCTTGTAGTAGTGACTGCTCATGCTCTGACGAGAAGTACCTCCCTGTGTCAAAGATGACCATCTCGCTAACCAACCGGTGGAGTAGAACAATCAGGGTATTTAAGCTCCGCCTTTAGTCACTGAAAATGCATGCATTGCGCTCCATCCACAAAAGCCAGCTGGCAGAAACTATAGCCACCCTCCACAGCCGATCCACCTGTGGGCTAAATCTCTATCGTATCCCCTCAGAGATCAGCTTGTTGAGGCTTAAGAAAGGCCTCCACGCTACTCTAAAAATACCAAAGATGTACCGCTAGAGGGTAGCAGCAATCGGGTAACTAACCAGTAAATGATTGAGGGACTCAGAGTCAGCCATACACATGCAGCATATGCTCAGGCCGGTAAATCCCCTATGGAGCATGGCCTTGGTAGTGGGAAGAGCTCCTATAATAGCACGCCAGATAAAAACAGATCGCCTCGGGGAAATGGCAGCATCCCAGATCTAAGAACCCCAACGTACCTAAAGGCGGCTGGCACGAAGGTAGTCGTAAGCAGCTCTAGAGGTCAGAATGCCATCACGAGCGTAGGCCCAGACAGTCCTATCACTACCAGGAGGGCCCAGCTGGTAACGTCTGATGTCTTGGATAATATCGGGGAAGGCCTGGCAAAATTGTCTATGGAAAACCCAACGACCATCCTGCCAGCAGTCCGCCACCGTGGTAGTACACAAGTAATACAAGTGCTCAGGGAAACCCACCCGCTCAGCAATAATATAACCCAGCTAATTGTCCAACTAGAAATTAGCTATAGAGTCCTCTCCCACAAGCACACGCGAAGACTGCCTAATATCCAAAAAACAGTTCCTCACCCCACGTACAATAGAAGAACGGATGTACCTCTGGGTGGTCATGCTCGTCATGTCAATAGTGCGATCTCGGATGTAGTCCAGATACCGGAATGACCCATAGAGGATAGTCTAGGTGAGGTAGCTCAGGAATGCCAGGTTCACCTGTCTAATCGAACGGAGGCCAAGACCGCCTTCCGCCTTTGGGGTGCATACCCTATCCCAGGACACTGGGCAGGAAGCCCGATTGTGGATGTCTCTAGTCCATATGAAATTCCTCATGCATGAGTCTACCTAATCCATGAGCGAGACATGCCACTGATAGATCATCATGGAGTACGTCAATGAGCTGAGGATGACCGACTGTATAAGGCAAGCTCGACTAGCCATAGAAAGTGAAGAACCCTTCCACCGTTCGAACTTGCTGATGATGGTGTCGGCGGTGGCTTGTAAATGAGATCGGCAAGGAGGACCGCAAAAAAGGGGGATACCCAGGTAAGTGAATAGCAACTGACCTGGCAAAATCCCTAAGATGTCCAGGAGACCACTGCACCGTCGAGAGGTCAAGCTCTCAGTGAAATAGGCCCGAGATTTCTCCAGGTAGTAGTGCTGGCCTGAAGCTGCCGTATAGTCTTGAAGTAGTCGAAGTAGAGTACGGCAGTTGGCTTTGGAGGCCTGGCCAAAGATGATCACGTCATCGGTGTAGAGCAAGTGTGAGGGGAAGGTGGTGCCTCTCCCAGATCGGAAACTCATAAAATCACCCCATGTCTCAGCCTGCTGGAGAAGTTTGCGGAAGATCTCCTCAGCTGCCATAAATAAAAGTGGGGTTAATGGGTCCCCCTGTCGTACCCTTGAGAACAGCTGAAATAACCTGTAGGGATCGAAAGGCGGGCAGAGTGTAGAATACTGATAACCATATCGCTGAAAGCCCCGTCAAAGCCCCAAGCTCTAAGAACTCCCAACGAAGAGTATCAAAAGCCTTCTGTATATCCACCTTAATGGCTAAATTGCCACCGGTTTGCCGCCGAACAAGGCAATTGATACCCTCCAAAGCCAAAGCCATGTAGTCATATATCCTACGACCTGGAACGAAACCAAACTGGTAAAAAGAGAGTAGGGAGTCTAGGATCAGACCAAATTGGGTAGCCAAGATCTTCGTCACGATCTTGTATACAAAGTTACCCAATACAATGGACCTGTAGTCCTCGATCTGTCAAGCCTCAAGAGTCTTCGGGATCAGCACCACAAAGTTGGCATTCAGCCCAACTAGAAGACATCGTGAATAGAAGAACTCTTGCACAACCAGAATAACATCCAGACCAACCACATCCCAGCAGGTCTGAAAGAAATGGCCCCCAAAGCCATCCGGACCTGGGGCACTATCTGGACTCATACCAAATATAGTGTGGCGTACCTCCTCCTGAGTGGGGATCCGTGTCAACTCTGCGTTCTGATCGGCACTGACCCTGCTAGCCAAAAGTACCTCTAGTGGGCCCAAAGCAGTCAAGTCTAGGGGAGCGGCCGAGTCTGTAAACATCTGTTGATAGTAGGAAATGATGTGTTCACGGATCTGGTCGGGCTCCTCTGAAAGCTGGCCATCAATCATCATGGAGGAAATGCCCAGTCTGCTCCTGCGAATCTACACATTGCGATGGAAAAAGGTGGAGTTCCTGTCCCCGTCGCGTAGCCAGCTGTCCCTGGATCTCTGTCTCAGGAAAATACACTTCTGCTCTAACGCAACATTGTATACTCTGAGAGTATCTATCTCCTCAATAATTAGGTCATCCTGAGGCCCCTCCATCTTAATGCGATGCTGAACTTCCTCGATCCTGGACTCTGCCGATATGAGATTCTGTCTGACGTCTCCAAAGACCTCCTTGTTCCAGGAGATCAATACCCGCTTCAGACAACGAAGCTTGCCCGTAAGGGATGACATAGCTGTGTCACCAACTGACTGAACTGGCCAAGTCTGTCTCACCAGGGCAAGGAAGTCTGCATGAGTAGTCCACATCGTCTGAAATCTCAAAGGTTTTGGGCCCCTAGAGATACTGCTCCCTATAAGGTCCAGAGTAATAGACCTATGGTCCGAGGCATTTCGAAGGAGTGCGCGACACTGTACTGAGTCCCAAATGTCCATGAAGTCCGGAGAAGCAAGTGCGCGATCCAGTCTAGACTCCATGTGTCTCTGCGTCCCCCCACTAGAGAACGTGTATCGAGCTCCCTTCAGCGGGATATCTATAAGGCCTGCCGAGCTGATGTATGCCTGAAACTCAAAGTAGGACTGGACGACTGGGAGGGCCTAGCTCCTGCGCTCATGGGCCCCCAGGACGGTGTTAAAATCCCCGATCAACATCAACGGTCCTGGGGGTAAGGCAAGTAAGTCTTCCCAGAGCTCCCTCCACCTGTAGGCGTAGACAAAACCCAACATAATACTGTGCTGAAGATAAGAGGTCCTGAAAACCACCACCTGTGAAGTGCAAAGGATGATGTCAATAGGCTGAGAAACTGGCTGACCGGTGAGGATCCAAAGATTAGGAGCCCGCTCTCCTCTATTCGTAGAGCCGAATAGTCGAAAGCCCAAAGGTGTCCAGAATTTCTCGTGAGTGGAGTCGAAAGAAACCATCGGCTCTGAAATAGTCACCCAAGATGGCCTATGGCATATGTAATGCTCTCGAAGCTAGGTACGGGCATGTGCAGACCCAATACCCCGAATATTCCAATAAAAAATATTCATAGGCCTCGCGCGGGCTGGTCAGTCGGCTTCACGCTGCGTTGGCGCAGGTGGTATGTCTGGCGTGGCTGTGGGGGTGGAGACTCCTGAGAACTCTTCCCTGATGCATGTCCCCAAGTCTGCTCTCCAGCCATAACCTCTATCTGGAATCTGTGTCCCGATGTGTCATCCACCTTGAAAACCTGTAAGTTTGTCTCGCTGACAATAGGGATAGCCCTTTCCCTGAGATCAACAAAAATCTCTCTCACCTGTACAACCTCTCTGGAAGGCGCGATCAAGACAGGGGGCTGTATCCGAAGGTCCTTAGTATCCATAGTGTTTGTCTGACAGACAATGGGGGTGGCCCCTGCCCTGAGACCAAGTATGTCTTCTCCCATCTGCACACCATCCCTAGCTGGTATGATCGGTGAAGGGGACTTTGCCTGTGGGCTAGGACTATCAGAAGCTGTAGCTGTAGTCTGAATTTCTGCCAAAAATTCTGCATGACCCGTTCGTTCGTAGTCCCTAGAAAGCCCAGGCTCAATGCACGACACATCATCCACAGCAGGGGTATCAGGCAAAACAAAAACAGAAGGCTCCATGCCTATAGATCTATCAATACATGCTGCCTTCGTCGGCTGTGCCTGGTCAATCACATCCTGCTCCACGAGCTCATCCAGCGCCTCAAACGCATTCCCTGTCTGGAGAGAAGAGCTAGTACCTGTGTCAGGTGGAGGAAAATAAGCTGTATGGGTCGGACTAGTAGTGAAACGCCAACCAGTAAGCCTCTAGCTGCGGTCCTGAGGGGCAGCTCTAGTGAACTGTGTCCTGTCCCGTGTCTCCGCAGGGGTCGTGTCAGTGACCTGCTGCTTGCCTCTGGCAGTGGGACATCTTGTGCAAGCATTGCGGTAATGCCCCCGCGCCTTGTAATAGGAGCAAACGGGGAGGGTGTCCTCGTACTGAACCTCCATCGTAAGCTCACCATCCTCTAACAGTAGGCTGACCTGGGTAGGTCTTGGCTTGTCAGCCCCAATCTCCACTAGGACCTAGACGCGGACACCATTCACCCTATTAAGGGCATCAATGTCTAGTCGGATAGGTCGCCCAACGCCTCTGGCCAGGCCGAACACAATCTCTAGAAAAATGTGCTCGCAGCTCAAACCCACCAGCCTGATCCAAGTCTGAGTGGTGGTCTTCTCCTGCCTGCCCGGTTTGAAGCACGGGACCCATGGCTAGAGAAATAGTCAGGCAGTCTGAAGCTTCCAAGACTCGGCAGCCCAGATACGCTCTCTATCAGCAGGCACGGTGAACTGGAAGCAGTAGTATCCTATGCCGATAGAAAGCATGTGCCATGCAGAAGTGCCCCAAAGGCATGAAAGCTCACCTCGCAAAGCAGAAAAAGTCATAGGCTTAGTGCCTTTGGGTATGACAAGTCTCCCAATGAAAGCGTGGGACCCAAACTCCCGAATGGTCCAAGAGGAGTTCTGGCTGACGATCAGAGCGGGCTTCCCATTAATCATAATGGGTTCAGGACCAGTACCTAAATAGGTCCAACCCCCAGGCTGTGGTCATACTAGGGCAGCGTAAGAGGGACGCGCAGCTACTAGGGGGAACTGGGTAAATGCCGTGGCAGGCTGTGAGGCCTGTCCTGCCCGCGGTGGCTCGGAAGCCAAACATTTCGGAGGGTGCTGAGTCTTCCCTCTAGAGCCTGTGGCGACATCTTTGATCAGCTGAAGTGTACTCTGAGGAAAATCAAAATGAGCGCACAGACTTAGTAAAAGATCAGCAGGGGCAACAGTGGAACTAGAGGTCAAATCAGGGACAGCAACATCCCTGTCTCAGGGATCAGGTTCGTTCCGAGGCGGAAGTGAACAAGACCCCCGTAAAGGCTGACTGTAGATAACCCCTACAGCTGGCTCTCTCTAAGAGGATCAGTGTTCCAAACTGCCTTGCCTTTGTCTCGCGTATTTCGTGCCAAAACTTTGTCATGACCTTCCTGCACAGTGCCTGAAGACAGTCGAGGCTCAATGCCTGACCCAGCAACACAATCAGTCCTAGCTAACAGCAAATCAGGTACAGGCTCAATGGCCCGCTCGGTCAACAAAGTGGTGCTAGCAGGTAAAATAGTCGAAGTACTGAGGGAGGAAAGCACGACTTCCCCATGTACGGGGTTACAGAGTTCCGTGAGCGAAAGGTGATTCGGTAACATTCGGTAACCCCAGTAAAGGCAGACCGTGGATATTCCCCACAGTTGGAACCTCAGTCGAGGAAGGAATAGTTCTCGCCAACTGGTATTGAGGGTAAGCCTGCAAAAAGTGAACAACGGCAGGCCAAAGGGCCGCAGGGTCAGAAATCACTGTCGGTGGAGGTCCGTACGTCGTGTGTGCATGCCCGACCGTAAGAGTTGTGACAGGGGGTCGGCTCGGCCACGGGAGTCGCCGTGGGGGGTACACGTGCGGCGATGGGGACAGGGGGCCGGTCAACTTCCGGTCAACTTCCGGTCAATGACGGTCAACGGTGGTCAACTGCCGGTCTACGGCCGGTCAAAGGCCGTACTGGAGGTCGAAAATGGTTAGATCGGGAGCGTCATAGGGAGCTCATTCCCGATCAGTAACTGGCCGGACCACCCGAAGCCCGGAACGCTGTAGATCGGGCCCGGAAGCCGCGGCGGCGCGGAAATGGGTTTATGAAGCCCATCGCGATACGACGTCGGGGCGGACTGTCCTTCTACCCAGAGGACCGGCGGAGGGTGGGGAACGTTTTGGTGGTGGTGGCTCGAGGCGGCGACGTCCGTGGCGGTGCCGGGAGGAGGGAGATCGTTCCTCCTCATTTCATGTCCGGCCGCCCTTCATCTTCTGGCTTCTGTTATAGGAGAGTGGGTTTGTCTTACATTTCGATCAAAGTCGATTATGATTTCACCATGCGGCTCCGTGTTGCTCCCTGCATCCGATCTCCCAGCCCGTGATTGGGACATAACTCGACAAAGGCGCGTTCAAATATTCTGCGATCTCTCATCCACTTGATTGAGGCATAACTCTACAAAGACGCCGTTATATATTCTGCGTTGAGATGTAGAAGATGCTAGCAGATGATGCAAGTCATCATTAATCTGGCTACGACAAGCAAGCATATCCCAATTAAAGAATATAAGTGAACCAAGAAGCAAGTAAATGGACAGACACTATAAACTAAACTCTATTTGGAGATGGCGAAATGTATTGCTTGAGTGCGAGCCTAAATTGAAATTACCATGTTATTTTCCATACAAATAAAGTTCACCTTCTTTCGGAAGTTGCAAATAAGAAAACACTTGAAGGGAGTGAACTTCCAACAGAACATATTAACCTGCCTTTTATAAGTTGAATTTCTGAATGAATTCCACAATCCAAGCAAACGTCCGAACGAAAACATTTATTCAATGAGTTTCCACATCGTAAACAGCACATGAGCAAATTGAAATCCACAAGTAAAATAAAAAAATTAGTGGCGAATTTTCTTCAGGGCTTGCCAGAACATGATCATGCCAGAGAAGAGGCGGTAATGGAGTACGGCGAACAACCCTACAGGAAAAACTGCCACCAGTGCCAATGGGAGAGCAACACTCAAAAGCTGATGCTGCCTAAAGTAAACGAAAAGGACGGTGACAAAGGTTACCATCATCGCTGCAATTGATACGAAGAGCGTCAAATATCCAATCAACAGCTTGGTCGGTAGAAGCCAGACGAAGTGCTTCAGTGAGTATGTGGATGTCTGGATGGACATGAACGTCAGCAAAGACGAGAGCGCGCAGATAAGAGAAATGGAATCTGACACAATGTAAGTTTTGAACGATGCCTCATTTAAGAACATGGGGAATCCTGTGTTTTGGTTGTTTCCTCCTGGTGCTGTGAATAATGCTGCGAAAACCACCGTGGCTACGAGCGCTGCAACGATTGTGCAGGAATCTGCAGTTTTCTTCAGCCATTCTTCGCCTTTCTTGATCAAATCCTTGTGGGTCTTCATGAATACATCGGCCGGACTATCATCATACTTATTCTTGGCTTCGGCTTGGACAGGTCCGACAAACTTCTTCACACGCTGGGAATTTTTACCAATAATAAATTCAATCAAAAAGTCATATTAGGACAATATTGAAGGTATTTAATGAGTGATAGACAATCTATCTGAAAAGCTAAGATTTCTGTTCATGATTCCATGTACTCTCACTAACAGAAAACATGTCAAGTCGATGGACATTTTGCATATTGACACAAGGAGTAAAAATAAATTGTCGGAGGTTTAATCCTTTCTAGGTGTATCTGTATTTAAAAAAAATTCACCTAGTTAATAACAACTAAGCCTGGATTACAGAGTGCACAACAAACTCCTAAAAAGCTAGCAGCTGCTTAGATACAGCATCCAACAAATATGAAATGACGACTTATGAAGTCATTTCCTGGTAATTAATTAGCATAAAATTTATTTCCAGAAATGTAACTCAGTACATTCTTAAGTTCAAGTTAAGTCGTCGTTGCATGTGTAATTCAATCGTAAGTCTGCCTTAGAAAACAATTTTATTTATTTGGCCATCCGAACAGAACAGTAAAATTTACCTCGAACCATAGTAACTCTCGCTGCAATTTAAGGGCTTCTCCAGGTACAGCATCGAGGTAGTTTGGAGGTGGCAACAATCCAGCCATATGCAACACATTGTTTTCCTCGTTGTCACTGATCTGTGCTATCAGGTACTTGAAAGAACTTATTTCGCTTAACAAGTCGAAGACCTCTGCACGACGAAACAAAACTGCAACATGGAATATGGTTCGCCCGTCATTATTTGTCTGGCATACTGCATCGGGAAGCCTTTCAATAAGTATCTGGAGGAACTCGACGTTCCCAAGCCTTGCTGCATCAAATATTGGCTTCCAAGCCACCAATCCCAGGTTGGATATTGCTTCGTAATCTGAGGCCACTTGATCGCAGATGTACTCGGCCAGTTTATCAGCACTTCGATGTAGATTATTTCTCTGGGCTTTGCCAGAGGTAACTAAGTTCCAACCTGTTGGATACAAATGCAGTAAAATTAAGGAGTTGCATTGGATCATCAGAGTCCTACTAACTACGATTGCAACTGGAACAAATTTAGTTTGATGGAAAATAGTGGCAGGTCGCAGAACAATATAACTAACATCGATCAATGCCAGATGATGGAGCTTGAGGGAAAGTATTGGCCAAGTTAGGCTTTTCTGCCAATGCGCTTAAAGCCTTCACTTTATATGCCTTTGAGCAAGCGGCAAACCACCCCTCATTTGCCAAGTCCAAAGCCGTATCTGTAAATGCAGATTAAGACCATTAGTCTAAATAGGGGGAATGTTGAATCTAAACAGAACTTCACTGGAGATTAGAGGCACTTCGTTAGGATTGGACAAGATGGTCGGGATGACGGATGATAGATCCCACAACGGATAAAAGAAATATAATCTCACCATACTTGTCAGCATTAATTAGAGCAACAAGCAGGTCGGCACGGTCGTCAATTTTAATGAAATCCTTGCAGACTCCGAACATGTACGTCACTAGGTCCTTGCGTCCTAAGTAAGTCGAAGAATGGATATGCTGCAAGAGTTCTTCACTCTCTAATTTCGCCAAGCCCTTTCTGTTTTGTACCATCTCTTCCACAAGTGCCATATCTCCAGATACCATGGCGTAGAGAACTGGAGTACCGCCATCTGAATCTTGTTGCCATGGCCCATCATCGTTTCTCATTTTGTAGATCAACTTTCTCGCGAATTGGGTTTGGCCTGCCAATGCTGCAATGTGAAGAGCAGTGTGCCCTCCGGCAGTGATCGGAGCATCAAAGGGTAGCTTATTATTATTGTATATCCTTTTTGCAGTCTCCCAGTCGCCTTTGTTTGCCGCTTTGTAAATCGCATATCTCTCTTTGGCATTTGACTCCCACCAGTCCGCTTGCCTTTCTGAAATAACAACGGATTCAATCATTTATCAGCTAATTTAGTGAAGCAACTGTAAAAGAAATTACAAGTTAAATAAAAAACACATTGAAAACTCAATTTTCAATCATCAAAAATTTTGGTGACAATTGGATCTCAAATCTAATTTTATTTTTACCATACAATTAGAGAATACGTGATATTAAATGCCGCGATGATAAATCTTCGGATTATATTTTTCAGAATCGCAAATGAATCCTTAAAATAGAATAAAATAGTCAATTTGACTCACCCTGAGATAAGTACGGTATATGCTTAACAGCATCCGCCTGAAAAATGACAAATATGTTGCAACTTGTAATATGTTCATAATGAAGTAAAGCATATGTTAAATAACAATAAAATATCTACTTACATTCTGATTAACCATGGCTCCTGCATGACTGATGAAGCGTCGTGTATGTAACTTGTACCAGTTCATATACCCGTCGTGGCAATGAACGTTGCCATGCTCTGTCGGTAGACCTGGAGTGTAGACATAGTTATGTCGGAATTTTTTCCACAGATTCACGTAGAATGAAAAAATTTCATCCCACTTCGTGTCTGTCTGACCACGATCGCCTAAGTGTGTACTATGTGTCCCATCATCCGGCTCTGGTGGATGCGGAATACCCTGGACATATCCAAACTGTCTAAACACTCGATCAGGGTAATGCCATTCCACACAGCAGAATGCTATCAGAGGCACACGCACCAACCACAATCGCCGATCTCGATGAACCACACTAGGCAAGGACATAATAACGACTTCGGGGTACGGAAGCCAAATAACCTACAACAAAAGTTATATTTCATATGATTATGCAAAATGTTTGTACAAACCAAAAAAAATTTAGAAATTTTCTAACTAAACTTACATCTTCGTCCCTAAGCTCATCCAACTGGCGTCGATATAATGTCACTATCATACATTTCCTCGATTGACACCGATTTATCTTTCGAGTCCACCTACAAAAACAACATTTCTGTGTCAATTAATTTTTTCCTTAAACCCTAAACAAAAAAACCAAGTCAAAGCAGTGTCAATTTTATTTTTACCTGATACCCAATGCTTGACCATTTTTTGGGACAGTTGGATCTTTAATGACTGGCCGTAGTGGGATGATCCTTTCAGCGGCCCACATGGAAACAAGGGCGAGATCTCCAGCAATAGAAAAACAAGTTCGATCAGTGGCCCGGCACAGCTGGTTATACAGATGGGCCAGACAAGCGCTACCCCAGCTATATGTGCCAATAGACTCGCAATCCACTAACATCGGCAACCAACATGAACTGACCCTTGACTCGGTCGTCTCTACAAATAAGATGCAGCCAATCAAGCGCATAATGCTTGCTCGGACATACTGACGTACAGTATGATCGTTAGCATCATCGACCAGGTCTGCCGGGTCATAGAACTCCTCAAACCAGCGGAGTGAAATGTCGTTATCAACTACATAGCCTGGTATAGCCTTCGGGTTCCTACCAAAGCACTGCATACATAACTCCTCCCAGTCTCTAGGTGTCTGCTGTCCTGTCAGTGGGAGGCCATCGATAGGGAGTCCGTACAATACGGCTATGTCTTGAAGAGTAATGGTCATCTCCCCAACCGGCATGTGAAATGTATGTGTTTCTGGCCGCCAACGCTCTACCAGTGCTGTAATCATAGCTGGTTCGATCACTACATGACTGATATGCCAAACATCCAAAAAACCAGCAGCCTGCATATACCCAAAGAATGCCATGTTCGACACCGGTTTCTGCTTCCATCGGCGCCGATAAATCTTCAAAACAGCATTCACATCAAACTCATCACCACCACCAGATATCTCTGCATTCCAAATCGCTTGTGACCGATGCACTTCTTGCTGCTTCAGCAAAGTCTTATTTGAAGGGCCTCCATCGTCAAATATATCTCCGTGCCGTTGTGACAACATGTCTAAACAAGAATTCGTTCACCCGACTGTTCAATTTTTTAAACTAAATTTACTAATTATTCACTTAAACTATACTAATTAACATGTTTAACTATATGCATGTTCAACTAATCCTAATCAACTTAATTGACAATTAATTATTCAATAAGATCATAATAATCAACGTATTCAACTTAATTCAACATAATCAACAAAATCATAATTCAACAAAATTCAACATTATCAACAACGAATTATTCAAGAAATTCAACAAACGTTGACACCATTTTGAGGAATTTTTTGGGGTACTAAATTGGTAATTTTTGTTGAATAGTAGCACCAAACAAACCAATCCATATTTTTCATGATCAATGTTAAAATCATATCATATAATCAAGATAATCTCTCTAGTTCGTTATGTATATATGCATTGTTTCTGCTACCATATCAAAAATTATGTTATATCGTTCCGAATGTTCTGAGCACTATTTGCACCCTGACAAGAACGATGACTTATAAAGACATATTTTTTTGGAAAAAGAAGTTTCTTGAACAGGTCACGAAGGGTTAACATTTACCTTCAGATTCAGTGTCATGTTGCTCATCAAAGTCGATGATGGTTTCACCGCGCGGCTCCGTGTTGCTCCCTCCATCCGGTCTCTCATCCCCTGATTTAGGCATAACTCTATAAAGACTCCTTCAAATATTCTGCGTTGAGATGTAGAAGATGCTAGTGGATGATGCAAGTGATCATCAATCTGGCTACGAGAAGCAAGTATATTCCAATTAAAGAATATAAGTGGAGTAACTAACTAAACCAACAACAACATCAATAAATGGACAGACTGTAAAAACTAACCTCTACTCGGAAATGGCGAAATAGGATTGCTGAGTGCGAGCCTGGGTTGAAATTACCAACTAAATAGGCGCGG
>SOPF01024533.1:110694-152313 GCA_012979155.1 Hypericum perforatum | reverse complement strand
CATTGCAACTGCACTTGCTCCTAGTATCAATTCAATTCCATGGTCATGAGTCCTCTTCGGTGGCAGTGATTAGGGCTCTTGAAATAAATCATCGAAGGACTTTAACAATCCTTGCAATTGCTGTTGAATTTCTGTCAAGAATTCCTATCCTCCAAAGACAAATAGGTCTTCGTCCCTTACTTCATTATTACTCCATCAGATCCAAGCTGCTTCACATATGCAATGGAGATTTATGCTTTTGTTCGGGTTGGCACTCATCATACAGCTTAGTTCGACATCATGTCTTGCATCTCCGTTCCTGTGGCCTTTTAAAACAATCTCCTTGGCCTTATTTTAGATTGTCACCTGAGCTCGGGTAAAATCAAAGGTGATTGGGTTCACCTCTTGCATCCAATCTGTGCCCAATACAATATCGTAAGTGCCTAAATCTAAAATATGAAAATTGCACCTAAAATTGCTTCCAACTGTTTCCAATCAAGACCGGGGCAAGTTTTGGAACAAGAAACTTTGGTGCCATTGGCTAGTGCTATTGTCATTCCTACCGAGTCCAAGACATCTAGCTTGAGTTAGTAAACCAGTTCCGAGTTAATGAAGGTCGTCGTGCTCCTTGTATAGAGCAATATTAATACCGACCTTCCCCAAAGGGACCTCTTCAATTTTAGTGTTCCTCTACTGCTATTGCCATTTATTGCATGCATAGAAATTTTGACAATGCCTTCCCCTTCAGCCTCATCTTCATATCCAGGAGGTTCCTCTGCTCTTTCAGTTTCCTCTCCAAAAGCATTAAGCTGTCCTTTCTTACACGTATGTCCTCGGAACCATTTGTCTCCACATTTATAGCAAGTAGGGTCCTTCTTTGGTGAAAAAATTTCACGTACACTTCTGGTTACTCCAGGAACAAAGTTGCTCGTGCTCGAATATTCAATTTAAATTCAAGGTTTATATTTCTTATTCAATTCGTCTAAGGACAAATTAAATATGATTTAATATTTTGATAATTCGAATTCGAACCAATTCGATTCGAATTCGTTCAAATTTGAACCATGGTCAGATCTAAGTTTACTTGGGTGGAGGATATGCTAGCGCATCTCACGTGAATCATCTCTGGCGTTCACTGCCCAATGTGCTCCTTTTGTGTTGGTGTTTGACGTTTTGTTTTCTGTAGGTGCCTGGTGTTTCCTTTTTTCCTTTTACATGTTTCCGTAGCTTTTTGTTTTTCTATTGTTTTATTTTTATATATTTCGGTAGTGACAGTGTGATATCATTTCTGCGGTATCTAGGACCATCCGCATTCATGCCCTCGCTACAGTGCATGCCATGGGCACCACGTTAGTCGTGCCCCTGCTCATAGTTTTTAGCTCATAGTGGTGCCTCGCTACAATATCACGCCCTAGGTGCCACGTCAACTTTTTTCTCAGCTCAGTTTTTTTTAAATTCAGGGCGTGGCATTGTATCGAGGGCACCACTGTGAGCTGAAAACTGAGAGTAGAGGCGCGGTTGACTGTGATAACCTCAAGAGTGGTCGGTCGATTGTGCATTGTGCTACGTACTTGGGGGATAAGTTTCGGAAGTGCGTTTAAGTGTCCTTGGGTTCATTTAGCATGTTGGTTCAAGTTCGATCAAGTTGTCGCAACGAAATTCCAAGTTCCGTAAATGTAGTTGGTCATTTCTCGGGCAGATTGACCTTTGCTTACTAAAATGGCCATAACTTCTTCATCTTTGCTCCAAAAGACACAAGTGAGTACAATTTAAAAACTAGACACATAGAACTCCAACATGGTTATACACAAGTTTGGTCAAAAATGAAAGGAAGTGGGTGAAAAATGAGCTCAAAGTTGCTGGATTGTGATTGGACCACCAAATTACTTGGACCAATCACAAACTTACCTAAGTTAAAAGTAAAAAGGAGGTGAAGAAGGGCTGGAAAATGACTCACCTACTTACCTCTTGCACTCAGGAAGGATATAGAAGAGGTGGGAAGTTCATTTGGTCAGCCACAAACCGAAACTTAGAAAAAAGAAGAGAGAGTTGGAGGAGAGAGGAAGAAGCAAGCAGGTCAAATAAGTCGACTTGGTAAGTAACCTTCCTCTCCGAATCAAACCTTGAAATTTTACCAGATTATAGAGCATATCCATACCTTTCTAACGGTATATCCCACTTATGGTTTGGATCATGGAGTCAACGGAAAAATCGTTTTGAACACAGCACACGTTTCTGGGGTAATCAGTGAACGACGGCCAGAAGATTGGATTGGTAAGTGGACTTAAACTCGGAGTTAGATCATGAAATTTGGACAGCTTATAGAGGACTTCAGTAGCATTCGTGTGATATATTTTTGTGGATTTTGGATCAGAGTATCAACGGGAAATCGGTTTTGAACAGACTGGTTGTTACTGAGGTGGTCAGTGAACGACGCGAAGAAGATCAGCCTTGTAAGTGGTCTTAAGCTCCGATTTGGACTTAGGTGTGTTAGAACCGTTTATAGTACACTTAATGATCTTTCTGAATATGTATCATATGATGGAATTGGATGAGGGAAACATCTTGTGCATGGTTTTGAAGTTCGGATAGTGTTGCTGAGTTCTTGGTTGAGTTCTGGTTGGTACGAATTTGAAGTGTGAAGCTTGATAAGTTGAGTTATTGAGATTTTGAGGTTAATTGAAGAATCTGAGGTTTTGAGAACATGAAGATGAGTTGGTTTGAAGTGATGCTTACGGTTGTTTTGGTGTACTTAATGTGTTTCCGATTGAGAAATTGCGATGAAACTTACGATACGCTTCGTTGATGTTCGGTTGGCAAAATCAGATTGTCGTATGCATTTTGAGCATGAGTGAAGTGTGTACAGAATATATATGTGTGGATGTTTGATATGAAATCAAGTGAATGAAGGATTTGAGCTATTTGATTATGGCTGAATGATTTGCGATGACGACTTGCGAATGCACCTAAGTTGGTCGTTTTGAAATGTATGAGGTGAATTGGTTTTGGAAACCAAGGGTTAACCTCGATATGCAATTTTATGTTATGGTACAGATTTTGGACATTGAGGAGTTTCGTGTGGAAGGACGAATTGGATTTGGGAAATCTACGCTTTAAGCGCTATTTGTCCGAGTAAGCGGATAGTACATGATAACTTTGGTTGTGTCTGTTGTATGTTTGTTTCATAGTTTGATTGTGTGCGTCACATGCATATGGTTTGGTCCATAGTATGTTTGGACACATTTGTGATTGTGTGGTGAGACATGTGACGTTTGTGAACAGCCTCGAGCTGATTTGATACGTGTGACATGTCCATGTGTAATGGATATGATTCTGGACCGTTGGGTCATTTGTTCTGATAAGATGTGTTCTGTGTGAGAGAAATGAATGGGTTTTCCCGTACTAACCGGGGATGTTAGTCTATGAGCTCATAGTTTTGGGGGTATCGCTAGTGTACATTTGTAAGCTTTGGCCGGTTTACATTTGTGCACTAGTTTCTGTTATTTGTGAACGAAAGATTTGCTTGGCCATTTGGATGCCTCTGTCACTGAAGAGGTGGCGTTACAAAAACCTATTCATAGCTCTCTGTGTGTGTTCGTTGATATTGTATTTGGTAATAGCATTTGATGATCATGCATTTGATTTGAGTGAAGTCGAGCATGATTAAGTTCTGTCACATGCATATTTCAGCCATAACTAATATATTATGTTCTATTCCCTTGCTAAGTGCCTTCGGACACTTACCCCTTACAAATAATCTATTTCAGGTTCTCAGAGACCTTAGTTCATTGAGTTTTTGGAGTCCGTGGATCAGGCCCCACTTCTTTGTTCGAGGGCTGCTTTTTGGAGGTCTCCGGATCATGTTTTGATCTCCTTCTGTATAGTTGCTCCGTAGTATTAGAACTTTTGGAGATGTTTGTTGGTTTTGATTAGTTTTGTATTATGTTCTTTTGGTTTTGGTTTGTAAATTGTCTATGACCTATTCTATTTTGGTTTGAATTTGGCTTCCGCATTTGATGAGATCTTTGAGATGATTTGAGGCTTGCTAGGCCTGCATATTTGTTGTTGATATGTTGCATAGTCTAGCGCCAGTCACCGACCTCAGTTTGGGTCGTGACATTGACGTGGCACCCAGGGCATGCACTATAGCAGGGGCATGAATACGGATAGTCTAACATCTAGATATTTTTATCGGGCACATTTTTTTCTCTTCTCAAGTTTTGGTGTAATAAATTTTTGATGAGACTGGTGATCACAATCACACTAATAGAATGTAAATTCGATGATGATTTTAGTAAAATTTATTTAAAAATATCGATTAGTATAAGCAATTGGAGAGTGTGATTATTACTCCATGACAAGGTTTTACTTAATTGTGTGCCAGAATATATTGATTAATTGTTTTAAAA
This sequence comes from Hypericum perforatum, assembly GCA_012979155.1. Lineage (NCBI taxonomy): Eukaryota > Viridiplantae > Streptophyta > Magnoliopsida > Malpighiales > Hypericaceae > Hypericum > Hypericum perforatum. Next base: position 147,925 of record SOPF01024533.1, on the reverse strand, counting down.
GATATTTTACACAATATGATTATATATGCCAAGTTTGAACCGAACTCTCTTAAAATTGAACATAGGCTGTGCCATTAAAATAATTGTGATTTGGTAGAAAATATTGACTAATTAATAATGTTCTACAAAAAATATGTTAGAACGTCAAAAATAATCTAAAGATAGGTCCAGAATGGTCATCCCAAGAACAAATCGAACGAATAGGCAAAAATAGATGAAATATGGCGAAAAGGAAGAGAAGATAAGTAGATCAGACTTGGTAGATAAGAAAACAATTGGTGGAAGAGCAAGAACTTTATTGAAAATATAGGGGGTAGTACAAGAGGAAAGCATAAATGATAAAAAACTACGTATATCCTACGCTAAGATAAAAACCGAAGCTTAGATAAGATATTTGTATATTGTGTTGTGTTGTGAGGGGCCTTTTCTTCTATGCCAAATCTGTCATTATATAGAAAAAAACTAACCCTAGCCCAATATGAAAATCCTAGGCTGTTCAATATAGAAAATCTCTCTTCAATCGCTCTCAATCTCTCCCCTAAGTAACCTCGTGGCTGAAAACTAGGAGGTGGTCCTTGTTGTAGGGCACGTAAAGGAAGTCCCTTATCGGCAATAATGGCTAAGTTGTTATCATTGGTTTCTCTTTTCCATGAGAAGTTAGGGTGATTCCTCCACCCTGGATTGTATGTTGAAGAATATAGGTTGTTCTCCATCCGGTTTGCTCCTTGCCCTTGCCCACTGACAAAATTAACTTGTTCCCTGGGTTGGTTAAGCATGGCACAATCATTATACTCGTGGCCAGCATTTCTGCATCAAGCTCAATCATCCCTCTGTGCTCTTGTGGTTCTCTAAGCTCTCTAACCTCCCTCATAGGTTGCTTCTTTCTCTCACTAGCGATTAACCGATTTGATGCTGCCTATTCCTCTAAGATAAAGAGGGCTTCTTCCCTACCTTTTCTTAAAAAATTTCCATTTGAGGTAGCATCAACAGTTCCCATTCTTGTTGGTCCTAGGCTAAAGTGGAAAGTTTTTAGCAAACATTCTTCTGTCAAGTTGTGGTGTAGGCAAATTCGTTGTAATTCCTTGAACCTTCCCCAAGTTTCACTCAAAGACTCGCCTTCAAATTGTTGGAAATTGAGAATTTCCTTTACGAGTTTATTTGTTTTTGAGTATGGGAAATACTCTTTCAAGAAAGCATTCGCTAATTCCTCCCAAGTAGTTATGGGAGTTCCCTTTAATTGCATGTACCAAAGCTTCGCCTTATCCCTTAAAGTAAAAGGAAACATCCTTAACTTTAGGGCATCGTCAGATATTCCTCTATATTTGAAATTATCGGCTAACTCCATGAAGTCCCCAAGGTGGTCATTAGGATCTTCATTGGGTAAGCCATAAAATTGAGAGGAATTTAGTAACATTTATATGACAGCTGGCTTAAGTTCAAATTCAATGGCGTCCACTTCTTGCCTTCACACTCCGGTAAGCGCCCCCCTAAGGTTGGTTTGCCATAGTCCATTAAAGGTTGTTGCAGTGGTTGAGCTCCTACTGTTACTTGAGCACCACCAGCTCCTTGTGCCTCCCCTTGTGGTTCTTCTTGTTGAAGCATCCTTTCTTGTTGAATTCTTTCTTAATTTAGCCTCTCTTGTTGAAATTTTTCTTGTCGCAATGTCCTTTCCAAGTGTGCTGTGTCCACTTCACTTTCCAAAGGGAAGTTGGTGGTTGAGCGTGTTTTGGGCATGCGACTTCGAAAATTTAAAACTTTTTTGTCGAATCTCCTATTTAGACAAGGTTAGCGGCAAATGAAAGAAGACTTCCAATGTTACGACTTTGACTAAGGAAATTTTTCCCATATTGTATTTTCACTATTTTAATAGTGAAAATACAAGGCTAATCATATTCTATGTTTTTGGCAAGACTCATCCAAAAGTCGTATTTTGCGCATACCACTTCAAAATACGGTATCTTTTTTGTCCGAACTCCAAATCACACGAAACCAACGGGTTTGGAAAGAAGACTTCAAAAGCTTCAATTTTGTCACAGTACAAATTTTTCCAGTTAAGACGTCCAAAAAGTTAAAATGCGAGCTGGCCAAAATTTTCCGAGCAAGTTTGTTGCCAGAATCGTCAGAAATGACCTTTGTGTGTTCAAAATGCGATAACTTCTTCGTCCGAACTCTAAAAATTGTAAACTCAGTGGCTATGGAAAACTGACTTCCATGTCCACAAAGCTGTCTGGGGTTGATTTTAAAAATTCAGATGTTTTGACCCTTGGAAAAATAAAATTCGAACCTAAAATTTTCGATAACTTTTCGTGCAAGTTTTTCGCAAGCCTCGTCAGATTTGATCCTTGTGACTTGTAAATGTGATAACTTTTTTCGTCTTAAGTTGGAAATGAGCAAACTCAGCGACATTGGAAAGAAGACACAAAAACCTTCAACCACACCATGGCTTAGTTTTACAAATTTTGACTCTCACGTGGTCAAAAAATTCAAAACAGTACGTGGCAGTAGCTAAAAATTCCTAACTCAAGTTTGTACACCAAGTTTTAGCTTCGAAACTCCTTCTCCGGCAATGCGCCAATTGATGAGAGGACAAGTTTAGACACGCCTCCGATGCAATATAGATTATAAAGTAAGGTTGTTGATCCACGAGAAATGAGGTTGCGCCTTACTCGGCTTACTTACTTTGCTTTAGGAATTTTGTCTTTGGTTTCTTTAGTTTGATTTAGGTGGCTTAACAAACTAACATGCTTAAAATGAAAATACAACCAAATTTTGTCACAATCCGGGTGTTTCAAGGCAACTAATCTACACTTTCACGCTAGATTAGTCTAAATTGATCTTTAGCTAAACTTATATGAGCTCGATGTGCTTTCGCCCCCACGAGTCACATAAATCTAACTAAACACCAACTATAAACATCACTCTATTGGATAACCAATCACCAAGTAAAATTTTCATCTCACGAGGCAACAGATCAACAAGTTAAAAGTTCGATCAAGTCTTTCTCCTTTCGGTCTCAAGGCTTGATTATTATCAAAGTGCTAGGTGATCAAATTAGACTAAGCATTAAGTCCTTCAACAAATACATGAACCTTATAATCTTTACCCATTTTAAACTATTAGAAAACTTAAGTTTTCAAGGCATCACAACACTAAGTAAACTACTCACACATATTTGTACAAAACATGAACACAAACTTATATATTACATTACAAACATTGACATACATATTTTTTTACAAACTAAGCATAAGAAAAATAAAGAAGTAAAGAGTTAGAAGGTGTTACAAATCCAAGCACAAGCCTTGGTGTTTGCCTTAGACTTTTTCTCTTCCTTTCTCTCCTTCTTTTCCTTCTCCTTTTGCTCACGACCACACTTCTCTCCCTCTCATTTTTTTCTTCTTTCTTTTCCTTATTTTGGTACGTGAGAGTCCCTTGCCTTGGCTGCCACCTTTTGTCTTTCTTAACTAACATAATAGTCCTAAGTCATATTACAATCCAAATAAAATCAAAAGCTAACTTAACTAATTAATTATTTACATAATATCTTAACAACTCTTCCAAATATGTTTTTAGCTTTAAGACTTAATAAGCAAGACTTAAAAGAAGTGTAGCCAATCTTGTTCCCTTCAAGTCACAGCCAAATAGAGTCATCTTATCCTCACAACATGGCAGCCACGGATTTGGGCCAAGAAGCCCAAAGTTGGCCCAAATAAACCATCAAGTTTGGCCCACTCAGACAGAATCAGCCCATGACATTGGATCAAGCAGTTGCCCAACTTAGACGACGAACTAGCAGACACCCTTTTTTGGAAAATGTAGATTCGGATGTCTTCTTTCCAACACCACTTACGGTGCCTCAATCTGACTTTGTATGGGGTAGTTATGAATTTTCTCGTACAAGAGGTCTGGCCCGGCGAACTACATGGTTAGCCTCGGAAATAATTGGTGCATTTGGTTTGTCAATTCCATTTTGCTCGCAACCTTGTGATCTTCATTGTCCATCGTTAAATCATTGTCCATGAAGCTCCTAAACATAAATAAAACATAAGAAAAACAAACGAACACGATAAAAGATCATAATGTACATTTACGAGACATATACAAAGAAAACACACTAAAACAATAATAACAACACTAAACTTATACTAAAATGTATATAAGTAATGAGTGTTTTTGACACTCATCAACTGTCTCTTTATCTTCCCACTTGCTCTTTTTTGTGACAAGTTCCTTTAGAAACTTGGCATAGTGTGGAACTTGATCTAGCATCTCAAGAAAAGAGACACTAATCTGTACATCCTTCATTTTCTCCATAAAACGGAGAAATTTCTCATCCATTCCCGTCTTTCTCTTTACCCTCTGATGATAAGGTAGAATGGGAATCATTAGTGGTGGTGGTACGTAAACTTCTTCTTCCTCTGCAACTTCCTTTTGCAGGACTTCCTTATTTGATACTTCATCTACCTTGTCTTGGTTGGGGATCACAACGTCAGTTTCCTTAGCCTTCTATTTGACTGTTTGAGAAGCTAATTCTTTCCTACTTTTTAAAATGATAGCATTTACGTGGCCTCGAGGATTTTCTTTGATAGAACCTGGTAGTGAGCCTGAAGCTCTTTGGGCATTTGCCTTTGTAATTTCCACAAGTTGTACTTCCATGTTGCACATGGCAGGCGCTTGTCCCTTTAGAAATTATTCCAAATTATTTTGCCTTGCTTTTTGCCTTGCTAAGGCTATTAGTATTTGGCTTTGGTTAGTGGATGATTCTCCAGTTTGTTGGATGAATTTCTCCACCTTGTCAAATCTCTCTTCTAGGGCCCCCATTCTTTCTCTAAAAAATCTGCGTGGTTGAAAACCAGGTGGTGGTCCTTGTTTTGGGACACATAGTGGTAGTCCTTTATCAGGAACAATTGCCATATTATCTTCTCTGCTTCTGTCTTTCCATGAAAAGTTAGGATGATTCCACCATCCAGGATTGTATGTTGAAGAATATGGGTTGTTCCCCATTCTGTTTCCTCCTTGTCCTTGACCACTAAAAAAATGACTGGCTTAGTTTGTTGGTTCATCATGGCACATTGATTAATCTCGTGGCCAATGTTGCCGCAAGCTTCACAATTTTGTTTAGGGTCAAATCACACAACTGTTTTGCCATTAAATCTAGCTAAGCTTTAAATGATGAGGAAGCATCAAGTTCAATCATTCCTCTCTTCTCGCTTCACTCAGTTAGTTCTCTAAGCTCTCTTATTGGTTGCTTTCTTCTTTCATGGGCGATTATCCTATTTGTCGCTGCCAATTCTTCCAAAATATGGTAGGCTTCACCTTTTTCCTTCATCAAGAAATTTCCATTGGATGCAGAATCCACTATTCCCATTGTTGTAGGTGAAAGGCTAAAATAAAAAGTTTTTAGCAAAGATTCCTCCGATAAACCATAGCGAGGCAACTTCGTTGCAATTCTTTAAATCTCTCCCAAGTTTTGCTCAAAGAATCACCTTCAATTTGTTTGAAATTGGTGATTTCCTTGACGAGCTTGCTTGTTTTTGAATATGGGAAATATTTGTCCAGAAAAGCATTTGCCAGTTCCTCCCAAGTGGTTATTGGAGTACCTTTAAGTTGCTTGTACCAAAGTTTAGCCTTGTCCCTAAGCATGTATGGAAACATTCTTATCTTCACGGCATCATGAGATGCTCTAGGATATTTGAAGTTATCAGCTAATTCCATGAAGTTTCCAAGATGGTCATTTGGGTCTCTGTTAGGTAGTCCATAGAACTGGCCTAAAGCTTGAAGCATATGAATTACGGCTGGCTTGATTTCGAAGTGAGTAACTTCTATAGCTGGCCGTTGTATTCCAGTTTTCGCTCCTTCATAAGTTGGTCTTCCATGGTCCATTAAAGATCTTCGAGGAGTTTGAGCTTTAGCTCCTTGTCCTTCTTGCCCTTGATCCATCCTTACTTTCTATCTTTTCTCTTTTCACAATGACTTTCTAATCGAGTAATGTCCACTTCAAATTCTAACAGAAATTTTTTGTTGGAACGGGTTAAGGGCATGCACGTAACTTCCTTTTCAAGTAATTTGTGTTGCAAGTAACTTTAAAAATTAACACTAATTTTTTTGGTTTTTTATTTATCATTTATTTATATATATTATATTATATTATTATATAAAAAATAAAAATTATCCTAATCCAAGTTTGTTCACCAAATCGAGCGTTTAAAACGCAATCCCCTGCAATGGCGCCAATTTGTTCCGCCTCTAGATCTGCTAGATTTAAGACAGACGACTGGTCATCTATCTGGTCAACTTGGTGTACGCCAGTTCTACTTAGCATGTGCCAACCTAGTCTCAGAGTGCCAAACCAGGCGTACGCTAGCTATGCTTGGCGTGCGCCAGGTTTGCCGAGTTTCTTAGCAGATTGTAACAATGAGTAAGTATGGATTATTGTCCCATGAGGACTAAGATTTAGGCTACTTGTTTGGTTTTCTAACTCGTCTAAGATCAGATTATGAGGTTTTGTTTGTCGAACATGTGATCTAAACTCTAAATTATGAATTTAAGGATTACTTTAACTAACACTTTGAAGGTTTGTTTACGAAACAATTTTCAACAACTAAATATGCAAAAGTGAGCAAGGTAACCTTTAAACTAATATAGCCCACATATTCAGGGGGTTTTTAGGGTTCATGACATGGTCCGAATGTTTCCAAGGCGACCAATATACACTTTCGTGCTAGATTGGTCTAAATTGTTCTTTAACGAAGCTTAGGTTGACAAGATGTTCTTTCGACCCCAAAAGTCATCTAAACATAGCTAAGTCCAACTATAAATATCACTCAATGGACAAAAATTTACTAATGAAGATTTCTCTTCTTTCAAAGGAACAAATCATTTAATCAATCTTTCCACTAATCCTATCTCGTTTCGGTCTCAAGTTTTATTTTGGTTTGAAGGCTTGGTGATCAAGCAAGTCTAAGCCTTAAGTTCATTCATTAAAACACGTTCCTTAGCATATTTACCCATCTAAAACGTAGCTACATGTTTGGTTCTTAGGAACCAAACTCACAGAATCAACTACTCACACATAATAACAATGAACATCACAAGCTTACATATGAAAAACATACTTAACATTAACATAAAAGGGAGAGTACAAGAGAAGAAAGCTTATCAATGTGTCTTGAAGCTTTTTTCCTTTCTTTTTCATGTTAATGGCAGAGAGGAAAGCAATTTTTCATGGCTGCTAAGTCTCTCCCACACCACTCCCTTGTCTATTACACACTAATGCTCATAATTAGCTAAATCCAAAGTCTAAAGTCAAATAAAATATAAACTAACATAATATCCTAACAACTACTCCACCTCCTCCTAAAGATGTCTGCCATGGTGTCATGACCTGATTTGAGGTCGGTGACCGGCACTAGACTATGCGACATATTGACGACACAATGCAAGTCTAGTAAGCCTCAAAACAGTCTCACAACATATGAAATCCAGCGGAAGACGAATTATCAACAAAAACCCTTAAGGTCTCTTATCACCATACTAAAATCAAACCAAATTAATTTACAAACCAAACATAAACAAAACATCTCCAAAAGGCCAACTAACAACATCTCAAAAGCTTTATAACTACGGAGCGTCTATACAGAAAAAGAAGACAATGGCACCATCTGGAGACCTCAAAGTAGCCCTTGAAAGAGAAAGAGCTAGACTGGTACCACGAACTTTGAACACTCGAAACGATCTAAAACCTCTGAGAACCTGAGATAGATTTGTAGGGTAAGTGTCCGAAGGCACTTAGCAAGGGAATAGAACATAATATATTAGTTATGGCTGACATATGCATGCAACAGAACTTAATCATGCTAGACTTCACTCAAATCAAAATGCGTGATCATCAATTGCTATTACTAAACACAATATCAACTCACACACACAGACACACAGAGCTATGAATAGGTTTCGTATTGTCATGTCTTTTGGTGACTAGAGGCATCCAAATGGCCAAATAGATATTCGTTCACAAATAACAGAAGCTAGCGTACAAATGTAAACTACTAATAGCTTACAACAAATATAAGCTAGCGATAGTATACAAATGTAAACTAGTGATGCCCCCAAAACTATGAGCTCATAGACTAACATCCCCAGTTAGTACGCGAAAACCCATTCATTTCTCTCACACAAAAACACATCTTATTAGAACAGATGACCCAACGATCAAGAATATATCCATCAGATGAAACAAATCAGCCTAAAGCTAGCACTCTAGCCGGCTGTTCACAAATGTCACATGCCTTTCGCACAATCACAAATATGTCCAAACGTACCATGGACCAAACCATATGCATGTGACGCACACAATCAAATTCCAAAACAAACAAATATCAAACACAACTAAAGTTATCATGTGCTATCCGCTTACTCAGACAAATAGCGTTTGAAAGCATCAATTTCCAAATCCGATGCTCCTTCCGCTCAAAGTGTCTTCAACGTTGGAAATTTGAACAATAATCCAAATCATATAATGAGGTTAACTCTTGGTTTCCAAAACCAATTCCCTCCAACGCTTCAAAACAACCAACCTAAACACACTCGCAATTTGTCATCGCAAACTCATCCAAACGCAACCAATAGCTCAAATCCCTTGAATACTTGGTTCCATACCAAGTACCAACATGCATACATGCTGTAGATAGTCACTTTTAATCTCAAGCACATACACCAAAACTATTTTGCCAAACCAAACGTCAACGAAGCATATAGCAAGTTCCATCGCAAGGCCAACCGCAAATAACCACCCAACATCACTCAAACATACTAAACCAAACCCAAACCTCACTTCAACACAACTCCCCTGTATATACTCAACATCTCAGAACCAACAATTAACCTCAGAATCCAAAAGAATCCACTTATCAAACTCAACTCTCAAACTTGCTCAGCCAAGAACACAGCCACACTGTCCGAACTTGAAAAGTATGTACAAGACATTTCTCTCAACCAATTCACACATATAATACATATTCCGAAAGCTTTTCAAGTTCTTAATAATCTATTCCAGTACATCCAAGTCCAATTCAGAGTCTAAGCAAGCTTACCGAACTATTCTTCTTTACGACGCTCACTGACCACCTCAGTGAACAGCCTGTGGCTCAAAAATGATTTTATGATGAATCCTTCATCCAAATCACATGTGGTCAAGACCATTAGAAAGCTGATAGACCTATGTACAAGATTTCACAATTTCATAGCCAAATTCCCATTCTATGTATCCTTACCGTTCACTTTATTCTCGAAACTCTCAGCTGTGTGCTTGTTCAACAGCAGTCCGATTCAAATCAACTTTTCCATCGATTCCCTGATCCAAAAGCCTCATAGTATATACCAAAAGAAAGGTATTGATGTCCTCTACAACTCACTTCAGGGGTTTCAATTCCAAAACTGAACAGATCTATGCTTACCGATCAAATCTTTGTCAAGCTGTCTGCTTAATCCTCTTTCCTCTTTCTTAGCCCTTTCTCTCTTTTCTCTCAAGTTTCGTTTTGTGACTGAGAGGATAAGTGCTCTGCCTCTCCAAGATATATTCTGAGCCATGTGAAGAGGTGGGTGAGGTCCAATCACAAGAAAACCCCCTCTTCAACTTAATCTAGGTAACAAACAAAGAACTTGAGGTCCAATCAGATTCATCCCCAAGCAAGTAGCTCTCATTTGACGACTTTCCTTTGGTTTTTATACAATCTTGTAGTCAAGTGGTTTGTTCCTTAACATGTCTAGTTTCAGGAACTTGGAATTTCTCATTTTGGACCCATATTGAAGAAGTTATGGCCATTAAACCACAAGCAGGTCAATCTGTCCAAAAATGAGCAACTACTTCACAAGTCAAAAATCCACTAAGGCATTGCACTTGTTGAAATCAAACTCCAATGACATCCTTTCACATACTTGTACACTTTAAATCACATGTCCAATGCAATTATCTCGATACGACGTAAACCAACTAACTAATTTTCCGAGTGTCACACATGGTCCCAAAATGATCAAAAATCCTGAATGCATGGCCCCCTCCAATGTTCTCTACTCAAAGAAGCAAGTGGATGGCCTATCTCTATCTATCCTGGCATACGCAAACTTGGCATAGCGTACGCCAGGTCTTCAAACACTTGGTCATTCGCGTCTGGTCGTCCATGCTCGTGGTTGTTTGTGTCTAATTCTCTATTGGCATATGCCAGAAAGTGTTGGCGTGCGCCAGGTCCCTTTTTTTAGCACTTCTCAGCTTCGTGAACTTGCTTTCATCCATGCCTTTGAGCCTTTGCTTGATCATCCTTCACGTTTCCTCCAAAATAGCTCCTAAAACCATAATGAAAAATGACAATCATTAATAAAAATTACAAAGAATAAAAACTAACACAAAGACAACTAAGACTCCAATAAAACAACCTAAAATACTACGAATAATCTAGAAAAGGGACATAACTAATGAGTGTTTTTAAGCACTCATCAAGAACCAGTTTTCTTCACATCTCATGTCCCTCACATCCGCACCACTCACAAGTCCAAAGTTGAGTTTGGATGAGATTGAGTTTTCTTTGATTTGCTTCCACCAGTTTACGTGTATCCTCAACTTTTTTGTCAAAAAATGATCTTTGAATTCCATTGTACCAATGGAGGAATTCATCCTTTCTTGGTTTAGCCTTTCTTGTCGATTTAGCCTTTCTTGTCGCAATGGGACTTAAAAAATTTATAACTTTTTTGTCTGATCTCCTAATTAGACAAACTCAGTGGCGTTGGAATGATGACTTCCTAAACTACAAGTTTGTCTAAGGAAATGTTTTCCCAGATTGGACTTTAAGTCATAAAATTGGGAAAATACGAGGCTAATCATTTTCAGCGTTTTGGCAAGACTCGTCAAAAATTGTATTTTGTGCGTACAACTTCAAAATGTGATATCTTTTTTGTTCGAACTCCAAATGATGTGAAACTAGTGGGGTTTTAAAGAAGACATCCAAAACTTCAATTTTGACCAAGGAAGATTTTTTTAGTTTGGAATGTATTCGTCCAAAAAAAAATTAAAATCCTACGCACAATGTTTCTGTGATTTTGCAAGACAAGTCAAAAATCAGGTTTTTGAGCACTTGTCTTAGAATTGCGATATCGTTTTCTTCTGAACTACAATTCACACAAAACCAACAGGGCTGGAAAAAGGACTTCAAAATCTTCAATTTCTTTAAAGCATAAATTTTTCCAGTTTGGATCTTATGACGTCAAAAAAAATGTGAATCTAATTTTCTGGCTATTTTTTCCGAGCAAGTTTTTTGCAAGATTTGTCTGAAGTGACCTTTGTGTCTTGCAAATGCGATAACATTTTAGTCCGAACTCCACATTGGAAGAAATCAATGGCAAATGAAAGAGGACTTCCAAATGCGTAATTTCATCATAGTATGTTTTTTACCAATTTGGACTCTAAGATGGCCAAACAATTAAAATCAGTGCATGGCAGTGTGTAAAACATTTTCCAACGAGTTGTAAGAAAATTTTTTCTAGTTGACAAAAGTTCCTAACTGAAGTTTGTAAGCTAAGCTTTAGCTTTGAAACTCAATCTCCGGATTAGAGTGGTTATCGTTCCCACGAGGATTGAGTATTCGCCTTTCTTGGCTTACTAGCATGTTTTAGGAACTTGATTGAAATGGTTTGGTTTTGGTAACTAACACACTATCATGCACAAAATAACAACTCAAGAACAACAACACAAATATAAAGACAAGCAAATTAAACAAAAATGATATGATACCAAAGATCACTTAAACTAGCTAAATGGTTTGAAAGGTTTATTAAGTTCGTGTCATGATCTGGGTGTTTTTAAGGAAACTAATCTACACTCTCGCGCTAGATTAGTCTAAATTGATCTTTAGCTAGACTTATGTGAACAAGATGTCCTCTCACCCCCAAAAGTCACATAAATCTAACTAAACACTGATGAGTGTCAAAAACACTAATTATTCGTGTACATTTTAGTGTAGTTTTAGCTTTGTAATTAATTGTTTTCTTATGTTTTCTTTGTATAAATCTTATAATTTGTAAATTTTGTTCTTTTCACATGATCTTGTGTTTTTACTATATTTTCTCATTTTATAGGAGCTTCGTGGAAAACATTTGACAAATGCACGCCCAAGACCACGAATGCACAAGCAAGACCACGATGTTGCAAGCAAAATGGTTTTGACAAAACAAAGCAAGGAGGGCATCAAATATGAAGGAAAAGGAAGCACATGGAGTTTTCTAACTCCATTTGGCTTGCTCCACTCAAAAAGGTCGTAGCATGCCATGGAGGGCGCCTAATCTTGCATGGAGGGCGCCATATGCCTACGCCAGCCCTGACCTCTACCAACCTAAAAAATCATAACTTCCTCATACGAAGTCGGATTGAGGCACTATTAGCAGAATTGGAAAGACGACATCCACATCTACAATCGTACAAAATTTATTGTTTTAGTTTGGAGTTTAATTTATCCAAATTGTTAAAATGGCTGACGTCATTGTAGCTAAAATGGTGATGACAAAGCATGACAAAACCATGACAAAGCATGACCAAAGCATGACCAAAGCATGACCAAAGTATGAGCAAAGCAAAGACATCATGCATGGAGGGCGCCATATAGCCACCTTATGCATGGAGGGCGCCAAAAATGGGGTGGAGGGCGTCATCTGCCTACGTCAGCTGAGACCTCTTATGATTCAAGAAATCATAACTTTCTCATACAAAGTCCAATTGAGACGTTGTCAGTGGCGTTGGAAAGAAGACATCCTTAGATACAATCTGACCAAAAGCCATCTCCTAGTTCTGAGTCTAACGGATACAAATTGCAAGAATAGGAGACGTCATTACAGCTAAATAGAGTGCAACAACCAAGGATAACCAAGGCATCCACTCCCATGTTTTCTTGCCAAAATTGGTGGCAAACACTTGGATATTTTAGCCAACTACTAGCTTAACTTATGTGAAAATTTATGAAAGTTAGAGACAAAGTTAAATTAGTTAGTAGGATATCCCATTTGCTTATGTATTAATATTTGTTATGTGTAATAAGTGAGAGTGAATGAATGACTACTAAGTCATTCATTCACTAAGGAAGCCATTAGACACTCACGGAGAAAAAGAAGAGAGGGAAGGCCATGGCAAATGAGGAGAAAAAAGAAGAAAAAGAAGGAGAAGGAAGGAAGGAGGAAAACCAAAGGCATAAACCAAGCTTAGGCTTGGACTTTGTAACTCTTCCTTACTCTTTTACTTCTTGCTTTCCTTGCTTTGATCTTGTACAATATATGTTGTTCATGTTGTTCATGTAATATATATCTTTGTGTTTATGTAAATATGTGTGAGTAGTTTATTGTGATATGATGCCTTGAAAGCTTACGCATGCTAATGGTTTGGATTGGTGAAAATGATAAGGTTCATGTACTTGTTAAAAACTTAATGCTTAGACTAGATTGGCCACCTAGAACTATGATTATAATCAAGTCTTAAGACTGAAAGGCGATAGACTTGATCAAACATTTAACTTGTTGATTTGTTGCCTCGTAAGATGAGAATTTCACTTGGTAATTGGTTATCCAAAAGGGTGATGTTTATACTTGGTGTTTAGTTAGGATTAAGTGATTTGTGGGGGCGAAAGCACATTGAGTTCCCTTAATCCTAGGTAAAAATCAATTTAGATTAATCTAGCACGAAAGCGTAGATTAGTTTCCTTGAAATACCCAGATCACGACACAAACTTAATAAACCTTTCAAACTATTTAGCTAGTTTAAGTGATCTTTGTGTATCATATCATTTTAGTTTAATTTGCCTTTCTTTATATTTGTGTTGTTGTTGTTCTTGTGTTGGTGCATATTTGTGTGTCAAGTTACCAAACCATTCCATCCAAATCAAATTCCTAAAACATAGCTAGTAAGTCGAGAAAGGCGAATACTCGATCCTCGTGGGAACAATAACCCTACTTCATAAAACTATATTGCGACGGTGGTTGGAGGTGTTTCACGACGCCGAAAACCACTCTCATCAAAGTCCATTTCAGCAACTTTCTTGATCAATTTTTCCCTACAATATGTGCTAATGGGCAAGAAAAAAAGAAGTTAAAAGTGATATTTATTATCTCATATACATAGAAATATAAATGTACAAAGTATAAAAAGTACATAGTATAAATTTTATGAGTAGGATAGTCTTGGGTTCGATCCTTATTGTAATAGTATCCAACAAGATGAACATCTCCTGGACCTACTACCGAAAAAACAACATCATCCGACTCCTCGAATTCAAGCATTAATTTCGTTGATCCTTTTTCCTATTGCCACGGGATGGCTTGGTTCTCCCCATCTTTTACTTCCATGCGTAAAAAGTCAGGGTCTGAACAAAAGTTTGATTCCTGCAAATTTATATAAGGCAATTTCTAGGTTTAGATTGCATTGAGAACAAAATTTAGCTAAGAAATATCACCGAACAGTTTAATTTTTTTTTTCTGCAGAAACTTCTTTTACAGTTTTCTTTATCGAGGGTAACGTCGTAAGTACAAGAAATCAATATAGGCTATGATTTTTTGTGCAAAACATGGCACAAGAGAGTATATTCAGAAATAAAAATCACTACTTGTCGCACTCTTTTGGTCTTTAACTATCTTCATTCATGTCTCTTTATCTTTAGTACACATGTTTCTCGTTTGGATTAAGTAAAAATTCCAAATTCCCAACCACAGTTAGAAAGTTAACAGTGCCCTATCGTTTGGAGAAACCATAACGTTTTTGAAGAGCTCAATACACGTATACATACAAGACGATACAACTTTTTTGTGGTGGAAACAAGAAGACAAACTTAATTTGACACATAGATTGACACTCTTTTTAGTAGAGATTGATTGTTGATGAGAGATTTACACAAACTTTCTAGCAAGCTACTACTCTTTATCACTTTCCACGGCTCTTACATCGTATTATCATCGTGAGGTTAACTCCACGATCTTAGGGCTAAAAATTTAACATGTTCAAAAACTAGACAGAAGTAACAATGAAAAAAAAATAATGCATGTAATGTATTTAGAAGGGACTTTAAAATTAAATAAAAGAAGAGAAAGGAGACGAGTTAGAAAGAGTTACATGGGTAACCCGGAGCCTCCTTGGAGGGACTTGAGATGGAAGTGTGTAGGAACCATTCCCAGGAATACTCATCCTTCAAAGCTTAAAAGATAATTCAGTTTAGATATTACAAATACCGGAATAATAATAACAATAAGTTGAAATAAAGAAAGAAATAGACCCCAAAATGCTATTTCTGTCGCCAGAAGGAAAGAGAAGAGAGACCAAGCATGTCCCTTTTGGTGGAAAGATCAGAGGACAGAAAAGAAGGGAAGAGAACGGAAATTGGTGTGTCCCTTTGAAAGGTTATTTCAATAGTCCTTGTACCCTGGCAGACTAAACTGATAACAAAATTTTAAAAAAATTTAAAGTCTCAACATTTAAGTTGAATTGATTAAATTAAAGTTAAAAAAAATCTGTTGCCCTGCTAATTAATTGTCTCCTTCAAAAATACAATTGTCAGTATCACTCCCCATTACTAACACCCACTCTCTTACATATTCTAATTAATTATTATTTCTAAAACAAACTAAATAACATCTTTACGATGTCCGCTGCTTACTTCTTGAGAATCTATTTTACTAACTATACTTTTCTAATAGTAATTTATCTCTTTAATTGTGTAGTTTTAGTTAGTTGAATTTTATGTGTACAAGTTGACCAATGTTAAACTCTATAAATAATAAATGACTCAATAATATTTTTATATTTCAGTTAAGAATTCTTTAATTAAAAACAAAATATCTTAGCTTTTGCATCAATTCTCATTATCATTCTAGTATGTGTTATATCTGAATAGTTTTGAATATTTGTCAAATTCGGTTAAATATGAATCGAATTAATTTGAATTTTAAATTTAAGAAAACTTTCAACCATATTATGATTCGTATGACACCAAATATGACCCATTACCTTGTGACACTTATTATCTACTCACTAAGTTTGTCTCACCATTCTCCTTTATTCATTTCTAGATTAGTAGATGGAGATCATAGAGAGCTACAATAGCATCGTGGAAGCTTGCTACTAAGGTTGGGCGCACGTAGATATATTTTGGTTGTTTTGGAATATTAGTGTATGTGATGTAGTTGAGGTTGTAGATGATGCAAAGGTACATTTGCAAGTGTTTTCAGTTTTTGTATAGGTATGATATGGCACATTCACGTTAATGAGGCTTGCATGGATTTGATTAACTTTAGTTTTAGTCAAATCCTTGCACCGGTCCTGACTAATAGGTTACGGGTCATGATAATTTAGGTACCTAGTTTCAAAATACTAAAATAAGTTTAGCTTATTCCAATTTTTATCACCACGAGGTCCATCAATCCTGTTCACAATTTGTTTTTTGCAAAATGTCATGTTTTGTTGTCCATATGGACTACCGCATCGTATTTACCCGGATTAGTCATTGCTGACATGAAAACATGATAAATTTTGAAATTGATACCAAATTTGGTAATTGATGAGTATCAAAGACACTCATTATTCGTAAACATTTTAATGTAGTTTTAGCTTTGTCATTAATTATTTTAGTGTGTTTTCTTTGTATGTCTCGTAAATGTACATTATGATCTTTTATCGTGTTCGTTCATTTTTCTTATGTTTTATTCATCTTTAGGAGCTTCATAGATGATGATTTAATGATGCACGATCAAGATCACAAGGTTGTGAGCAAAATGGCATTGACAAACCAAATGGACCAATTACTTCCGAGGCTAACCATATAGTTTGTCAAGTCAGACCTCTTGCACGAGAAAATTCATAACTTCCTCATACAAAGTCGGATTGAGGCGTCGTCAGTAGCATTGGAAAGAAAATAGCTACAATCTATAAAAAATGCATGGAGGGCACCAAAAACATGGCCTGTGCCAATCCTTAGGAACGTAGCTAATGGTGGAGGGTGCCAATAAGGTGGAGTGCGCCAACTTTGGTGACAAAAGCATGACAAATGCATGACAAGGTAAGCATGGAGCACTCTAAAGGCATGGAGGGCGCCATTCATGAAGGAAAAACAAGCATGGAGTGTGCCAAAAGAGTGGAGAGCGCCAATCCTTTGCATTCTTGCCTAGATGGAGTGCACCAATGCAATGGAGGGCGCCATTTCTTGCCAAAACTTACCATTCAGCCGAGACAAATGGGGAACAAGGGTGGTTCAAGGCATTTAACTTCTTGCTCACAATTCCTAAAGCCATTTTAACTCTTGCTTAATTAGTCTTAAAGTTAGAAAACATTATGGAAGAGTTGGTTAGATATTTGCAAAAGAATTAGTTTGTTAAGTTAGTTTTGGATTGTAATATTAATTAGTTAAGTAAAGCAAGAGAGGAAAAGAGAAGGCAGCCATCTCTTGAGAAAAGCCATGGCCAAGAGAGCAAAAAAAAAGAAAGAAAAGAAAGAAGGAAGAGAGAAGGAGGCCGAGAGAAGCAAATGAGAAGAAAGAAGAGAAAGAAAAGGAAGGAGGCAAAACCAAGCTTATGCTTGGACTTGTAAACCTATCTTGAACTCTTTTACTTCTTGCTTTGCTTATGCTTTGTCTTTGTAATATATGTATGTTGTTGTGTTTGTTCTTGTAAATATGTTTGATTAATTTTATTGTGGTGTGTGGAGAGGAGAAAGATTAGATCGAAAAATTGATTAGTTGATCCGTTGCCTTGTAAGATGAGGATTTTCTTGGTAATTGGTTGTCCTAAAGGGTGATACTTATAATTGATGTTTAGCTAGGATTTTGTGACTTGATGATTGCGAGGGCACGTCGAGTTCACTTGGTCTTAGCTAAGTATTAACTTAGACTAATTTAGTGCAAGAGTATAGATTAGTTGCCTTGAAACACTCGGACCACGACACGAACTTAAAAACCCCACAAACCATTTTGTTTGTTTAAGTGATCTTAGGTATCATATCATTTTAGTTTTATTTGCTAAATTTGCTTGTCTTTATATTTGTGTTGTTGTTGATCTTGTTGTTATTACTTTGTGCTTGTTAGTGTGTTAGTTACCAAACCAAACCATCATTCCAAATCAAGTTCCTAAAACATAGCTAGTAAGCCGAGTAAGGCGTTCGCTTAATCCTCGTGGGATTGACAATCCTACTTCATAAAACTATATTGTGACGGTGGTTGGAGGTGTTTCATGACACCGAAGACCACTATCATCAATTGGCACCGTTGCCGGGGATTGAGTTTCGAAGCTAAAGCTTAGCTTACAAACTTTTGTCGACTAGAAATTGTCTTGCAAACTCGTCGGAAAAGTTTTTAGCTATTGCCACTCGCGCATTTGGATTTTTTGTCCACGTTAGATTCAAAATTTGTAAAATCCAGCCACAGAAGAATTGAATTCTTTGATGTCTTCTTTCCAACACCGCTGAGTTTGCTCGTTTTCGACTTAATACAAAAACGTTATCGCATTTACAAGATACAAAGGTCAAGTCTTGCGAAAAACTTACCCGAAAGTTCTTGCCAAAACTTTTAAGCTGGCATTTTATTTTTCCGAGAGTCAAAAATTCTGAATTTGTAAAAGCAAGCCAAGGAAACTTTGTAGCCGTGGAAGTCTTCTTTCCATAGCCACTGAGTTTGCCAATTTTGGAGTTTGGACAAAGAAGTTATCGCATTTTGAAGACACAAAGGTCATTTCTGACGATTCTTGCTAAAAACTTGCTCGGAAAATTCTTGCCAGAAAAAGAAGCTCGCATTTTATTTTTCCGAAGGTCTTAGATTCCGAATTTGAGCATACAATCCAAGATGAAGTTGTATTTTGGGAAGTCCTCTTTCCATATCCGCTGACCTCATCTATTTTGGAGTTCGGATGAAAAAGATATCAATTTTGGAAGTTACTTGCGCAAAACACGATTTTCGACGAGTCTTGCTGAAAAACAGAATATGATTAGCTCGTATTTTCACTATTTGAATAGTGAAAATCCAATCTGGGAAAAATTTCCTTAGCCAAAGTTGTAGCATTGGAAGTCTTCTTTCATTTGCCGCTAACCTTGTCTAAATAGGAGATAGGACGAAAACGTTATAAATTTTCTAAGTCGTATGCCCAAAACGCGCTCATCCACCAACTTCCTTTTGGAAAATAAGTGGACGTAGTACACTTGGAAAGGAAATTGCGACAAGAAAAACTTCGACCAGAGAGGCTAAATCAAGAAAGACTTCAACAAGAAAGGATGAATTCCTTTGGTTGCCATTGGTACAATGGAATTCAAAGTTCAATTTTTTACGACGAAGTTGAGGACATACGTGAACTGGTGAAAGCAAATCAAAGAAAACTCAATCTCATACAAGCTCAGCTTGGGACTTGTGAATGGTGTGGATATGAGGGACATGAGAAAAGTCAATGTGCAGAATACTAGTTCTCTACTCGCCATGGAGCACCCTCAGATTATGAGAATTTTGAGCATTACGGTGAGGGGCAACATGAAACCATTTACCCTCCAACTTGGAGCAGAAATACTTATTCCTCATGGTGCAATGAAGAAGTTCAACCTCTAAAGTCTGATACCCTTGAAGATAGATTAGACTCAATGGAAGCAAGAATGGATAAGATGTTTGAAAATGGTGATGATATACTCAATGAGTTTGAGAAATTGTGTAAGCCAAGTCAAACTTTTGAGAGAGCGCAAGCTCACTTAGATGATATTTGCACTAGTGCACATACAAAAAATGCCATCTTCATTAAACCATTCGAGCTAATCTATCATTTAGGGGAAAACAATGAAGTGAAAGTGGAGGATGACAATAAGCAAATGGACTTGAAAGTTGAGGAACCTTCATATGTTCCTCAACAATCATAAACGTCATTCCTAGAAGATTTATATAGTATAGAAAATAGGGGGCGTTTGTGGGATTTTGAAACTGAGGATTGGTTCCAGGAAACCACGATGAGCTTGTTTATTCATGCCAATGCACTTCGAAAAGAGGATGAAAAGAATGAGGAAAAGGAGGAAGAGAAAGAAGAGATTGGGTTTGATGAGAGCACTAAAAAAAAGGTGACGAGCCTATTACTAGTGCTAATTTCCATATGCATAAATCTTCCTCAACCAAAGATTTGGCGAATATTGAAGATTCGGAGGAAAAAGAGGAAGCCATATCTAAGGAAGAGTCTAGTGTTATCCGCCACAATGTTTCACCTCGACTTCAAGATCCAAAAAGGTTTGCTAAACCTTTACTCTTGAATATGGAAAATGAAAGGAAAACACCCAACCATAATGTTTAACAACCTCCCACTCTTGATTGGGATTCGTTAAACTTGGGTGAGATTTTGAAATCTCTCAATCCTATGATTAATGTGAGTGCTATTGACCAGTTGGTTGATTGGCACATGACTGTATTTTTGCGATTGATGAGAGATAAGAAGTTACTCCTATATGATTGTTATGCTCAACAATTTATATTTGGTATTGACCTAGGAATGGGAATTTAGAACACGAAGGTGATTGTATCAAAAATAGCACTTACTCACGAAATGAGCATACTGTATTACTACTTGGTGACTCAACTAGGATTATAGCCAAAAAGGTTGCAGAGAGGTAGTTCATTATGATATGCCATTAGTGAGTTGTGTGATTTGCAAAAGTCAAAAATTGCACCTGTGACCCATCAGAATGGGGCATCTGGTTTCCAAGCTTTCTAGGAACACAGCGTAAATAAAAGCCAAAAAAATTAGTGTAGGTTGTATTATAAAGTGTGTTAATTCATTTGCATTTTATTTGTATGTGTTTATTTTTTTTAGATTTAATGTCTTTTGTTTATAAGTCTAGCAAATCAGGGCCCACTCTATCCACTTTTGACATTCACCATGGCAAGTCAACAACCCTATCTTGAAGAACACAGGAGTACAACGATCTGCAGCAGGCACACAATAAATTGACCAGGGAGCTCCTTTTTCCTTTATCTTTTATTTTATTTCATTTAATGTCATTTCATATTTTTGTGATATATGTCGTTTGTTCATATTCATTTTGTTAATATGCATGTATTGAGATAGTTTATTTGTATCTTTGGTGATCTGGTACGGAAGTGTTCCGATTTGAGCTCTGCAGGGTTCCATCTCCTTGCTGCTTCTTAATGTACTAGATTATCGAGATAAAACTATCTCAAAATTTGTTTTTTTTTTGTAATTAGGTGTTTATTAGTATCTTAGACACCTTAGGGACAATGTGTCATTCAAGTGTGGGGGAGGGTTCCCTTCAGGAATTTTCCTTTTGTGTTTACAATGTTTATATATATGTGTCTAGGTTTAGACTTGGTATAAATTTTTCAAAATTTGACCCCCTTCAAAAATTTTCAACTTGTGTTAGAAGATTGTCACCTTATTAGTTAAGAATTTAACTTGAGTGCAAAGCTTAGGAATATATAGAAACCTCATACTTAGTTATTTAGACTAGTGGTTTTGCTATTTAGACTAGACTAGAATGTTAATGTGCGAACCTTGTGAGAACTTTGAGGCGAAGGAGGAGACGTCTGTCTCCAATTCTTTTCATGAGGTGCATACTAAGTCGGTCGATTAAAGTATCCTACTAGTACTTGTCATAGTCTTAGTTATGTGGAAGTTAGTGGGAAGACGGGGTCATTTCTTTGACATTTGAGCCTAGAGCTTTAAAGACAAAATCCTATAATCAATTACTTTAAACCAATTTGAGACTAGCCTTTTCTTGATGATAGACTAGGTAACCAACTTTTAGCCTAAATGACTGATCTTCCTTACCTTTGACCATCATATCCGAGGATCATAGGATGAATTGTTTGGATTTAGTTGGTAGCTTCATGTATATGGTTTAAGTTATGGAAATTGTAAAAAAAATTGAGTGGCCAAGTGTCGAAGCCGAGTTTATGCCTAGAACATGCTAAGTTATTTAGTTTGTTTATGTTAAAAAAAATGTGTGTTGTAAATATTGTGTTAGAAAATATAAAAAAGAGAAAGAAAACAAAAGAAAAAAACAAAGAAAAAAATTGCAAAAAGAAAGTGTGGAATAAAAGCATGAATTCTTGGCATAACCTCGAGCTTCAAAGTCAAAGAAAATTGGAAAAATGGGTGAGAGCTTGATTATTTTTAGTGAGGATGTCTAGATTAGATGAGTGACTAGTTACTTTTGTAATGTTCTCGGATTGGGTGGTTTAAGCACTATCCAAATATTTTACCTCACCTTTACCTTAAACCCCATTACAACTCAATATAAAGACCCCATGATCATTAACAACCATATGACTTTAGACATTGCTGAGTAGGACGTAGGATGCTCGAAAGATATTAACTAAGTATGCGAGTGATAGGAAGTTGCCTACTTATATATTGAGTGAGTTAAACTTTCTATTCATTGAGAGATTAACGTTCTAGTGTCTTTTACATAGAGTTAATATTAGTTTAAACAATTAAGTGTTAGAGGTTTTTATCAATTTGTTCGTTTTGAGATTAAGTTAATGAACTAGCTAGCTATGTAGGGATAGTTTTTGGACATAAGCTAAAGTTTTTGAGGGGAGTCAAGTAAAGAATTTTTCATGCCGAGTCTTTGCCTTTTTGTGTGTTTTTCTTTTATCACTTGATTTGTGTTTGTTTGTTTTTATGTCTATTTTGTTTGTGCTTCCACATTTGAGTTTTGCTTGGGGACAAGCAAAGATTCAAGTGTGGGGGTGTGATGAGTGTCAAAAACACTCATTATTCGTATACATTTTAATGTAGTTTTAGCTTTGTAATTAATTATTTTGGTGTGTTTTCTTTGTATATGTCTCGTAAATGTACATTATGGTCTTTTATCATGTTCGTTCATTTTTCTTATGTTTTATTTATTTTTAGGAGCTTCATGGATGATGATTTAATGATGCACGATCAAGTTCACAAGGTTGCGAGCAAAATGGCATTGACAAACCAAATGCACCAACTATTTCCGAGGCTAACCATGTAGTTCGCCTGGCCAGACCTCTTGCACGAGAAAATTCATAACTTCCTCATACGAAGTTGGATTGAGGCGCCGTCAGTGTCATTGGAAAGAAGACATCCATAGCTACAATCTATAAAAATGCACGGAGGGCACCAAAAACATGGCGTGCGCCAATACTCAGGAACATAGCTAATGGTGGAGAGCACCAATAAGGTGGAGTGTGCCAACTTTGGTGACAAAAGCATGACAAATGCATGACAAGACAAGCATAGAGCACTCTGAATGCATAGAGGATGCCATTATGAAGGAAAAACAAGCATGGAGTGCTCCAAAAGAGTGGAGGGCGCCAATACTTTGCATTCTTGCCTAGATGGAGTGCGCCAAAAGAGTAGAGGGCGCCAATCCATTGCATTCCTGCCTAGATGGAGTGCGCCAATGCAATGGAGGGTGCCATTTCTTGCCAAAACTTACCATTCAGCTGAGACAATTGGGGAACAAGGGTGGTTCAAGGCATTTAACTTCTTACTCACAAGTCCTAAAGCCATTTTAACTCTTGCTTAATTAGTCTTAAAGTTAGAAAACATTATGGAAGAGTTGGTTAGATATTTGCAAAAGAATTAGTTTGTTAAGTTAGTTTTGGATTGTAATAAGAATTAGACATATTAATTAGTTAAGTAAAGCAAGAGAGGAAAAGAGAAGGCAGCCATCTCTTGAGAAAAGCCACGACTAAGAGAGCAAAAAAAAAGAAAGAAAAGAAAGAAGGAAGAGAGGAGGAGGCCGAGAGAAGCAAATGAGAAGAAAGAAGAGAAAGAAAAGTAAGGAGGCAAAACCAAGCTTATGCTTGGACTTGTAAACCTTTCTTGAACTCTTTTACTTCTTACTTTGCTTATGCTTTGTCTTTGTAATATATGTACATTGTTGTGTTTGTTCTTGTAAATATGTTTGAGTAATTTTGTTGTGGTGTGATGCCTTGAAACCTTAAGTAAGCTAATGGTTTAAAATGGGTAAAAATGATAAGGTTCATGTACTTGTTAAACACTTAATGCTTAGACTAGATTAGCCAACTAGAACTATGAAGATAATCGAGTCTTGATCTTCGAGAGGAGAAAGATTAGATTAAAAAATTGATCAGTAGATCTGTTGCCTTGTAAGATGAGGATTTTCTTGGTAATTGGTTGTCCTAAAGGGTGATAATTATAGTTGATGTTTAGCTAGGATTTTGTGACTTGATGATTGCAAGGGCACGTCGAGTTCACTTAGTCTTAGCTAAGTATTAACTTAGACTAATTTAGTGCAAGAGCATAGATTAGTTGCCTTGAAACACTTGGACCATGACACGAACTTAAAAACCCCACGAACCATTTTGTTTGTTTAAGTGATCTTAGGTATCATATCATTTTAGTTTTATTTGCTAAATTTGCTTGTCTTTATATATGTGTTGTTGTTGATCGTGTTGTTATTACTTTTTGCTTGTTAGTGTGTTAGTTATTAAACCAAACCATCAATCCAAATCAAGTTCCTAAAACATAGCTAGTAAGCCAAGTAAGGCGTTCGCGTAATCCTCGTGGGATCGACAACCTTACTTCATAAAACTATATTACGACGGTGGTTGGAGGTGTTTCACGACACCAAAGACCACTATCATCAGTAATAAGCAAAATAAAGAACTAAAGTGAGAAAAATAAAATAATTAGTTAGTTGAAGCGGCATTTAGGAGGATGGTAGATCCAATCTCTTTATCGATAGTGACAAACCTGTTCCCTGATCTGATGGGGGACACAATATGGGGGTTCAAGCTCAGCGTCTTCCCCTCGTCAGACTTCAATATAGAGGCCTAGATCTTTGAACTCTAAACCTTAATCCTATTCTTGATGCTATGTTCGAAGCTTCATCTATACTTGGCATCCCTCAACCATGAACTTGTCGACATCGATTCTACCATCCTCTGGATGCTCACCCCTCTCCTCAAGCTCTAGGATAAGATCGTCTCCTTTTATAGTGTCATAGAGGTCTCCTTCATTGCACTCTTGAATGGCCTTCACCATATATTAGGGGATACTGTGGCAAGTAAGGTCCTCGAGCTACTCTGGTATCGACCTTGCCATCCTCTCCTCTAATACATCTATCTGCATCTTTGACTATAACTGGTCTAGGCAGTGACTTTAGGGGTACATCAAGTTCCTTCAGGATGTCATCATTATCATCGTCCATGGCATGTGCATCAGTGGTAGTATCGACATTATAACAATCTGATATGTCAGTAGCTCCTCCCACCTGAATGCCTCCACTATTGTATTGAACTCCATCACTATTCTCATTGGGAACCCTGGAACAGCACCACCCCGACTCTTCAGAGTAGTAAATATAGGTAAGACTTCTCCTTCTTTATGGCAGAGATGAAGCTAGGGAAAGAGTGGAGGGAGGGCTACCGGTGGTGATATGATGGCGGGGAAGTGGTTCCTTTGCTACAGGATTGACACTTCTCGAGGAAGGTTAAGAATATTTTGTTATAAGGGAAGTGATGAAGAAGATGAAGATGGGAGAGGTACTGGAGAATTTTTAAAAATATAAATAAATGACATATTATTTTAATAATTTATTTATTTCCACGTAGTTATCGAGCAAACCTAGTCTAATTCAGGTGGTAGTCCACGTCGGTTATAAAGAAATTAGAATTGGACCATGGAACCAATTCATGACAAAAATTAAAATAAGTTAAACTTATTTTATGTTTTTGAAAGAATAGGGTGTCAAAGTGATAATCAGTAAAACTACAAGATATCTATGTATATTTTTCCTTTTTTAAAACATATTTACCTTATCCTACCCTAAGTCGAATCAAATTTTTAAAAATTGAAATATTGAAGAATTAAGTCGAATCTTAGTGGATCATGGCAGCAAGGCCACTCTGCTACTTACAATACCCTGTCATGTATTTAAGTCATCTGCAAAGGATTCTACCTGCCGTCTAGCGGGAATTGTACTTCATGGCAGCCTACGCAGCTCATCCGCCGTGGGGGCTAATCCAACGACATGTGCCTTTGGGGACCATAAGGCCCCTACTGCAGGTCAGCAAGTGGACAAATGATTAATTTCATAGTTCTAGGTGGCCAATATAGACTAAGCATTAAGTTTTTTAACTAGAACATGCACCTTATCATTTTCACCCATTTTAACCATTAGCATGTTTAAACTTTCAAAGCATCATATCAAAACAAAATTACTCAAACATATTTACAAGAAAACAAACATCATATATATATATATATATATTACAAGAACAAATCATTAACAAAGTAAAGAAGTAAAAGAGTAAGAAGGTTTTTACAAGTCCAAGCTAAAGCTTGGTTTTTTTGCCTTGATTTTGCCTTCCTTCCTTTCTCTTTTCCTTCTCCTCCTTTGTTCTTGCTCTCAGCCTCCTCCACTCTTTTTTTCTTTCTTTTCTTTCTTTTCATTTGGAGTTCGTGGCTGCCTATCCTCTCTTTTCTAAGTCTTAGTGTGTGTGAAAATGAGAGAGTGGTAAAGTGTCTCCGTGAAATTCTACCTAAATGACTTAAAAGTCATTTAATCCTTATTATTACAAACCAATATTAAAATGCATAAGTTAATTAATTCTTTTCACAAATAATCTAACTACTCTACATAAATGATTTTGGCTTTAGGACTTAATGTGCAAGAAGTTAAGTTTGGCAAGATGGCATGAAGACTTGGCAAGAAGAAGTTAAATGAATGAGTGGCCCTTGTCTCCTTAAAGTCTTGGCAATATCCATCAAATGGATGTTGGCACCCTCCATACACTTGGAGTCCTCCATCATGGCAAGATTGGCGCCCTCCATCCACTATTTTCTCCAAGGATTGGCGCCCTCCACCTTCTTGGAACCCTCCATCCTTAGCTACGTTCCAAAAGATTGGCGCACGCCATGTTTTAAGTTCCATCCAAAAATTTTTTATAGACTGTAGCTACAGATGTCTTCTTTCCAATGCCACTAATGGTGCCTCAATCTGACTCTGTATGAGAAAGTTATGAATTTTCTCGTGCAAGAGGTCTAGCACAGCGAACTACATGGGCCTTGGAAATAATTGGTGCATTTGGTTTGTCAATGCCATTTTGCTCACAAACTTGTGATCTTGATCGTGCATCATTAAATCATCGTCCATGAAGCTCCTAAATATAAAGAAAACATAAGAAAAATGAACGAACACGATAAAAGATTATAATGTACATTTCCGAGACAGAGACAAATAAAACACACTAAAACAATTAATAACAACGCTAAACTTATACTAAAACATACACAAATAATGAGTGTTTTTGACACTCATCACACCCCCACACTTGAATCTTTGCTTGTCCCCAAGCAAAACTCAAATGCAGACACAAACAAAATAAAAACAAACAAACATAAATCACGATAAAAGAAAAACACACAAAAAAAGCAAAGACTCGGCATAAAATTTATTACTTGACTCCCCTAAAAAATATCAGCTTACGTCAAAAGACTATCCCTACATAGCTAGTTCATTAACTTAATCACAATACGAATGAATCGATAGATGCCTCTAATACTTAATTGTTTAAACTAATATTAACACTATGAAAAAGACACTAGAACGTTAATCTCTCAATGATAATAAATTTATCTCACTTATTATATAAGTAGGCAACTTCCTATCACTCGTATACTTAGTCAATATATTTCTAAGCATCCTACGTCCTACTCGGCGATATCTTTGATCGTATGGTTGTTAATGATCAGGGGGTCTTTATATCGGGTTGTAATGGGGCTTAGGTAAAGGTGAGGTAAAAATTTGGATAGTGGTTAAACCACCCAATCCGAAGACGTTACAAAAGCAACTATCACTCGTCTAATCTAGACACCCTCACTTAAAATAATAATGCTCTCACCCACTTTCTCGACACTCTATGACTCTGAAGCTCGAGGTTATGCCAAGAATTCATGCTTTATTTTACAACTTTCTTTTTTGCACTTTTTCTTTATTTTTGTCTTTTTTTCTTTTGTTTTCTTTTCTTTTTCAATTTTTTTTAACACAATATTTACAACACCTTTTTTTTACTTAACGTAAACAAACTAAATAACTTAGCATGTTCTAGGCATAAACTCGGCTTCTACACTTGGCCACTTAGTTTCTACAATATCCTTAACTTAAACCATTTACATGAAGCTACCAATTAAACCCAAACAATTCATCCTATAATCCTCGGATAAGATGGTCAAAGGTAAGGAAGATTGGTCATTTAGGATAAAAGTTGGTTACCTAGTCTATTATCAAGAAAAGGTAGGCTTAAATTGTTAAACAATTGGAAATTTATAGGATTTTGTCTCTAAAGCTCTAGGCTCAATGTCAAAGAAATGCCCCCGTCTAAGAGACTCGGAATTTGGTTGGTTTGCAACGCTTTGCATCAATTGCATTGGATGTGTGGTTTTAAGTATTCAAGTATGTGAACGGGTGTCATCGGAGTTTGGTTTCGACAAGTACATTGCCTTAGAAAATTTTTGGATTTGTGATGTTGTTGCATAGTTCGGACAGATTGACATGCTTTTAGTTTAATGGTCATAACTTTCTCGTCGTTGGTCCGAGGTGAGAAATTCCAATTGATTCGGAAACTAGAGACATAATGCTACAATTTTGTTGTCTACCAGTTTGGGCAGAAGTCGAGGGAAGTGGGTGACAATGTGTGTATGAGAATCTGTTGGATGCTTCGGCCAGATTAACCTTTGGTTGGTTAAAAGGCCATAACTTCTTTATTAGAGATCCTAATTGAGAAATTCCAAAGGATTTGGAAACTAGACATCTTAAAGAAAAAATTATTTAAATTTTATATTGGACAAAAACTGAAAGAAGGTCGTCATGTCAGCTGCTTGTTCCTGGTCTGCTGTGATTGGACCATAAGTTGGTTGTCTTCTTGCAAAGATTAAGTTGATGAAGGGGTTTTTTTTGATTGGACCCCATCCACCTCTTCAAGTACCTCAAAGACTTCCTTTATGAGTCAGGAAACTGAGCTCCTTGGTCATTTTACGAACTATCAAAAGAAAAATAGAGAGAGAAGTGAGAAGGTTGAAGGAGAGAGAAGTGAAGCAGCTCGGCAAATAATTGAACGGTAAGGCCATTTCCGTTTCGAATTCGGTTTCAAACCTCTAAAGTGTGTTGTAGAGAACTTCCTCATCTTTCGTTTGGTATATCATACATGGGTTTTGGATTAGGGAATCATCGGGAAAGTGGTTTTGAATCTGGTCATCGTTGCTGAGGTGGTCAGCTGAGCGACGTGAGGAAGATTGACTTGGTAAGCATACTTAGACCTCGAGTTGGGCTACGAAAATTTGATAGATTGTAGATGACCTCTTGGGGTTTCCAGAATGGTATCTGATGTGTGTTATGGTTGAAGGGTTTGGGCTGTACATCTTGTTGAAGTTCAGACTGGTTGGCTGTGTTTAGATTGACAGTGTTGAGGAAAAAGTCTTGGTAAGTGGTTT
Source organism: Hypericum perforatum (assembly GCA_012979155.1). Taxonomy (NCBI): domain Eukaryota; kingdom Viridiplantae; phylum Streptophyta; class Magnoliopsida; order Malpighiales; family Hypericaceae; genus Hypericum; species Hypericum perforatum. Next base: position 118,447 of record SOPF01024533.1, on the reverse strand, counting down.
CTTCGCAAGATTCAATTGCTGTGTGGATTCTGAGTTGTTGAGGACTTGTTGGAGAAGTCTTGTGACATGTTGTTTGAAGTGGTCGTGGGCTGAATTTGGTTTATTCGTGTGATTGTTGAAGTTGGAAGTGGTTGAACGGTTCTTATGCCATTGTTGGTCATTTTGAGTTGTTGGCAGAGTGTTGATTCGGAAAGGTTGAGGTTAACCTCATTTTGGTAATTTGGGTTTATGAACAGAGTTTCCGCAAGGTATGTGGGAGAAGGAGAATCGATTTGAAGGTTGTGAGTGAAAGGCATCGGTTTCGAAATCGGTGATCGTTGGATGTTGAGTAAGCAGATAGACCATGACAAGTTTGGTTGTGTTCGTTATATGCATGTTACCGATCTTGATTAATGTGCGTCTCATGCATATGTTGTTGATTATGATATGAGATTGTGCATATATGACTCGTTGAGAATATGTGATCGGTGTGTGAGATGTGATGTTTGTGAACAGCCAGCTAGATCACTAGCTCGAGGCTGAGTTGTGTGATTGATATATCCATGTGAGATGGATTGTGGATCGTTGGGTCATGTGTTTGATTTGATGTGTTTTGTGAGAGAAATGAACAGGCTTTCCCATACTAATGGGGGATGTTAGTCTATGAGTTCATAGGTCGGGGATATCGCTAGTTTACATTATAAGCTACCGCAAGCTTATATTTGTACACTAGATTTGTGTTTGTGTGATCGGAGATTTGTTGGCCATTTGGATATCCCTTGGTAGTCAGAGAAAGGGGCCTTTTAAAACCTGTTCATCACTCTGGTGTGTGTGTGTGTCTATATGCGTGTTTGAATTCGTCGCTCTTTGAGTTGGTTGTTCTATGCGATTATATTTATGCTTTCGGTAAATTGTGCATCATTGGTCATCATGCATTTCAAGTTCAGTTATGTCGAGCATGGTTAAGTTCTGTGGCACGTATATCTCAAACATAACTAATATGTTATGTTCTATCTCTTACTAAGTGTTTCCCGACACTTACCCTCTTACAAAATCTATCTAAGGTTCCGGGGTTCCATAGTTGTGTTTGATTCTGGAGTCCGTGTTTTGAGCCCATCTCTTCCATTCGAGGGCTACGTTTTTGAGGTCTCCATTCTTTGTACATCGGTATAAACACTCTATAGTGGTTAGACCCTTGTTTATGTTCGAGTGTGGACTTTGTGTCTTTGGAGATGTTTTGTTTGGATGTACGATGATGGTTTGTGTACCATCGATGTTTATGATCTGACTTCCGCATGTTTATTTCCGATGTGTGTTTTCATAATTGTGCATATTATTATGAGGCTTGCTAGGTTACACATGTGTGGATGTTTGTTGTGTGGTCTAGCGCCGATCACTGACCTTCGCACGGGTCGTGGCAAAGTTGGCATCAGAGCCTAGGCTTGATTGTGTTTGTCTGGTTTGTCGTGTCGTACCCTACGGAGCATAGGATCTATCGTGTCATTGTCTTCCGTTTGTTATCTTAAGCAATGACTTGTTCTATAGGGAGACTATGCCTATGACACGTAAAGGGGTTGATGCTACGATGAGGGAGCATGGTGAAAGCTCCAAAGGGCATCGGGATGGGACTACTGTTGAGCCACCCGTGGTTGAGCAGACCACGACTACTGCGGAGGCTACGACAGTTAAGCGGGATCAGCCAGCTGGTGGTACTACGACGCACAGGAAGCATAACGGTGATGTGGTTGATCAGGTTATGCTAGTGATGGAGAAATTTATCGTAGCGCAGCAAAGTGCGGTAGAGAAGGGTGCTATGGTTCCGAGGGATGATTCGTTGGCAGAATTTCTGAGGTTAGACCCACCCACTTTTTTCGATGTTCGTGATGATCCGAAAGTATTTATCGATGAAATGGAAAAGAGGTGGAAGATCCTAAATTGCGACAATAAGAGGATGGTAGAGCTTGCTGCATTCAAGTTGACATGTGAGGCGGGAGAGTGGTTCCAGACTATGGAATCAACTGGATGGACTTTGAAGAAGTTCAGCGATTCTTTAGTAGATCGCTTCCTACCTGAAAGTCTACAAGATGCTCGTGGGTTCAAATTCGAGAGATTGGTAAAGACGTCGGAGATGACGGTAGCGGTGTACGACCAGAGGTTTGGTTATCTTTCTCGTTACGCAAGTATTTGATTCCGACAGAGGAGAAAAAGGTGAAGAGGTTTATTCATGGGTTGGATGACGCAATGTTTAAAGTCATGTATCCGCGTGGCTTTCAATCTCATTCGATATCCATAGATTATGCGAGGACATTGGAAATGCAAGATAACGAGTGAGTGGCAGTGCAAAGGCAAGCTAAGGTACAGCGATTTGATAGGCCACCGCAATATGGTTTGAACCAGAGTTTTGGACAACAGCAACAAAGGTCGAGTTTTCAATCCAATGTATCGAGAGGAGGAGGAAGATTTGGTAGAGGATTCAGGAGAGGAAATGGTTCTTGCAGTCAGTCAGGAGGTCAAGGCCAATCGGCTAGCCAAGTGCAATTGGAGGGAAATTGTTCCCGATGCGGAAGATATCATCCCGGTAGATCATGTTATCGACAATCGAGAGTTTGTTTTGGATGTAGTAAATTTGGGCATCAAGTCAAGGATTATCGAGTGGTGAAGGCGAGGGAGTACGCATAGCTTACAAGCTTATCCGGGCAACCATAAGAGCAATATCGGGGATCGGTGAGTCAGAGTCACTAGGGTGAGAATTCTTGTCTTCGAGGAAAGGAACCGATGGAGCAGAGTGATAGTGGACCTGCTCGTGTATATGCACTTATGAGGAAGGATGCTATGGCGTCTTAGAATGTGGTTTCAGGTACTCTTCCTATAGGCTTGTCAAGTGCTCGAGTCTTATTCGATTCGGGGTCGACTCACTCCTTTACGTCACCCCAATTTGTGAGATCCTTAGATGGTCCTCTTGTGTCATTAGATGTGCCGTTAGATGTTTGTACCCCTTCGGGTCATGTCATTCACGTGCATTTAGTACTTGCATCATGTGTGATTGTTGTGGATGGCTACGAGATGTTGGCCGATTTGCATGTGTTGGACATGGAGGATTTCGATGTGATTTTAGGGATGGATTAGCTTTCGGGTTATCATACTATGGTGGATTGTTTTAGTAAGATTGTGAAGTTCAAGCCTAAAGGTGAGTCAAAATTTATGTTTTGGGGCGATGAGATGATGATTCCGCCAAGGCTCATTTCGTGTCTTAAGGCTTCCAGAATGTTATGGAAGGGTTGCGTTAGTTATCTGGCTATCACTAAGGAAGTTGACATGGAAAAGGTTACCGTTGATGGTATTCCTATCGTGGAAGAATTTGCGAGTGTTTTTCCGGATGAGTTACCGGGTTTGCCTCCGGAAAGGGAGATTGAGTTTTGTATTGAGCTGTTGTCGGGAACACAACTGATTTTGATACTGCCATATCGTATGGCACCTGCTGAGTTAAAGGAGTTGAAGATTCAGTTGCAGGATCTGTTGCGTGATGCAAAGTGGTTTTAGAAGATTGACTTAAGGTCAGGGTATCATCAGTTGAGATTCGAAAGGAAGATGTGACCAAGACAGCATTCAGAACTCGGTATGGATATTACGAATTCTTGGTCATATCGTTTGGTCTTACGAATGCTCCTGTCTACTTTATGGGTTTGATGAATCGTGTGTTTAAGCCATTCTTGGATCAGTTTGTGATAGTCTTCATTGACAACATATTGGTTTATTTGTGGACTGAGGAAGAACATGAGAGACATCTGCGATTGGTTCTGAAGACGTTGGATAATGAGTTATATGCTAAGTTGTCGAAGTGCAAGTTTTGGTTGCAGAGTGTGGCATTCCTAGGACATGTGGTGTCCAAGGATGGAGTATCAGTTGATCTGAAAAAGATCGAGGCAGTGGTAAATTGGCCAACTCCTACGAATGTTACGGAGGTACAAAGTTTTCTCGGGTTGGTTGGATATTACCGAAGATTCGTAAAATCCTTCTCTACTTTGGCTGTTCCTTTGACGTGACTGACTCAGAAGATTGTGAGAGGAGTTTTTGGGAATTGAAGTCTTTGTTGACCAATGCTCTGATTTTGGCTTTACCGTCAGCGAGTGGGAAGTACTCGGTTTATTGCGATGCTTCTAGGACTGGCTTGGGATGTGTTTTGATGCAGGATCGGAATGTTATTTTGTATGCTTCTAGACAATTGAAGAAGCACGAGCACAATTATCCGGTGCATGATTTGGAAATAGGTGCCGTAGTATTTGCGCTAAAGATTTGGCAACACTACTTATACGGTGAGAAGTTTGATAGTTTTACTGACCACAAGAGTTTGAAGTATATTTTTGATCGAGGGATCTGAATATGCGACAGAGGAGATGGATGGAGTTTTTGAAGGATTACAATTGCACGATCAACCATCATCCGGGCAAGACTAACGTTGTGGCTGACGCTTTGATTTGGAAGTCAGCGGGTAGTTTAGCACATTTGTCGGTAACGCAAAGACCTTTAATTTCGAGCATTCACAAGATAGTTGATCAAGGTTTGGAGTTGACGACAGTGCTTGACAGAAGTGCGGCTATGTTGTTAGGCGAGTTACATCTGCAACTGACTTTATGTGGTTGTGTTGTAGAACTTCAACAAGATGATCCTGAGTTGACGAAGATGATAGAAAAGGTCGAGGAAGGTAAATTGCTGAAATTCCATCTTAGTTCAAATGACATTTTGTACTATGCTAATCGATTGGTCGTACCTGATATCGGAGATGTGAGGAAGGACGTTATGGCTCAGGCACACGGGACAGTTTATAGTATACATCCGGGTTCCACAAAGATGTATCAAGATATCAAGAATCAGTATTGGTGGAATGGTATGAAGAGGGACATTGGAGATTTTGTCGCTAGATGTTTGATGTGTAACAAGTCAAGGCCAAACACCAGCGACCATCGGGTTGTCGTGGACAGATTGATGAAGTCAGCGCACTTTCTACCAATCAAGAGTACTTACGACGCTACGAAGTTTGCTCAGTTGTTCATCGACCACATTGTCAGATTGCAAGGAGTTCTGATCTTGATAGTTTCTGATCGAGGGACACATTTCACATCTCGGTTTTGGAAGAAATTTCAAGATGCGATGGGTACTTGGTTGGATTTGAGCACAGCATTTCATCCGCAGACAGATGGGCAGTCAGAGCGGACGATACAGATTCTTGAGGATATAATGCAGTCGTGTGTGATTGATTTTGGAGGCAGTTGGGAGGTTTATTTGCCGATGATGGAATTCTCGTATAACAACAGTTATCAGAGTAGCATTCAGATTGCACCGTATGAGGCGTTGTATGGCCGTAAGTGTAAATCGCCAGTGTATTGGGATGACATTGGCGAGAAACACAATGTGAGTCTTGAACTTTTGAACGACACGGTCGAGAAGATCAAAGTAATTCGAAAGAGGCTTTTGACAGCGCAGAGTAGACAGAAGTCGTATTCCGATAAGAGGAGAAAAGACATTGAGTTCGAAGTGGGTTCGAGTGTTTTCCTCAAGGTCTCTCCGATGAAGGGTGTTATGAGATTCGGAAAGAAGGGAAAGTTGAGTCCAAGATACGTGGGACCATTCGAGATCTTAGAGCGGGTTGGTCAAGTTGCCTATCGGTTGGCATTACCACCTGCGTTCTCATATATTCATCAGGTATTCCATGTCTCCATGTTCCGGAGATATCTACATGACTCTTCGCATGTTTTGGATCAACCAAGTGTGGAATTTCGTGACAATCTCACCTACGATGAAAAGCCGATATAGATTTTGGATAGGCAAGTGAGAAAGCTACGAACTAAGGAATTATTATTCGTGAAAGTCTTGTGGCAGAATCATTCTCCGTCGGAAGCTACTTGGGAGTTAGAGGACAATATGCGAAGAAGATTTCTGCATCTATTCGGGTAGCAAGTAAGTTGCTTACTTCTCGAGTTGTTGTAAATAAATTCGGGGACCGAATTTTTATAAGGAGGGGAGAATTGTGAGACTCGGAATTTGGTTGGTTTGCAATGCTTCGCATCAATTGCATTGGATGTGTGGTTTTAAGTATTCAAGTATGTGAACGGGTGTCGTCGGAGTTTGGTTTCGACAAGTACATTGCCTTAGAAAATTTTCGGATTTGTGATGTTGTTGCATAGTTCGGACAGATTGACATGCTTTCAGTTTAATGGTCATAACTTTCTCGTCGTTGGTGCGAGGTGAGACATTCCAACTGATTCGGAAACTAGAGACATAATGCTACAATTTTGTTGTCTACCAGTTTGGGCAGAAGTCGAGGGAAGTGGGTGACAATGTGTGTATGAGAAGCTGTTGGATGCTTCGGCCAGATTAACCTTTGGTTGGTTAAAAGGCCATAACTTCTTTATTAAAGCTCCTAATTGGGAAATTCCAAAGGATTTGGAAACTAGACATCTTAAGGAACAGATTAGTTAAATTTTATATTGGACAAAAACTGAAAGAAGATCGTCATGTCAGCTGCTTGTTCCTGGTCTGCTGTGATTGGACCATAAGTTGGTTGTCTTCTTGCAAAGATTAAGTTGATGAAGGGGGTTTCTTTTGATTGGACCCCTTCCACCTCTTCAAGTACCTCACAAACATCCTTTAAGAGTCAAAAAACTGAGCTCCTTGGTCATTTTACAAAATATCAAAAGGAAAATAGAGAGAGAAGTGAGAAGGTTGAAGGAGAGAGAAGTGAAGCAGCTCTGCAAAGAATTGAATGGTAAGGCCATTTCCATTCCGAATTTGGTTTCAAACTTCTGAAGTGGGTTGTAGCGGACTTCCTCATCTTTCTTTTGCTATATCATACATGAGTTTTGGATTAGGGAATTGTCGGGAAAGTTGTTTTGAATCTGGTCGTTGTTGCTGAGGTGGTCAGCTGAGCGACGTGAGGAAGATTGACTTGGTAAGCATACTTAGACCTCGAGTAGGGCTACGACATTTTGATAGATTGTAGATGACCTCTTGGGGTTTCCAGAATGGTATCTTATGTGTGTTTTGGTTGAAGGGTTTGGGCTGTACGTCTTGTTGAAGTTCGGACTGGTTGGCTGTGTTCAGATTGATAGTGTTAAGGAAAAAGACTTGGTAAGTGGTTTCTTCGCAAGATTCAATTGCTGTGTAGATTCTGAGTTGTTGAGGACTTGTTGGAGAAGTCTTGTGACATGTTGTTTGAAGTGGTCGTGGGCTGAATTTGGTTTATTCGTGTGATTGTTGAAGTTGGAAGTGGTTGAACGGTTCTTATGCCGTTGTTGGTCATTTTGAGTTGTTGGCAGTGGTTGAACGGTTCAGAAAGGTTGAGGTTAACCTCATTTTGGTAATTTGGGTTTATGAATAGAGTTTCTGCGAGGTGTGTGGGAGAAGGAGAATCGGTTTGAAGGTTGTGAGTGAAAGGCATCGGTTTTGGAATCGGTGATCATTGGATGTTGAGTAAGGGGATAGACCATGACAAGTTTGGTTGTGTTCGTTATATGCATGTTACCGATCTTGATTAATGTGCGTCTCATGCATATGTTGTTGATTATGATATGAGATTGTGCATATATGACTCGTTGAGAATATGTGATCGGTGTGTGAGATGTGATGTTTGTGAATAGCTGGCTAGATCGCTAGCTCGAGGCTTAGTTGTTGCTTATGGAAATCCGATCCAGACAGACTCAAACGAAAATCCGATCCAGACAGACTCAAACGAAAATCCCACTTACCTGTTCTTGCTTATGGAACTGATTCGCCCCCT
>SOPF01024533.1:100000-105694 GCA_012979155.1 Hypericum perforatum | reverse complement strand
GCTTATGGAACTGATTCGCCCCCTTCTCTGTCAATTGATCTTTCTCTTGACCCTAGTAGCAAAATAACAGTTTCGTTTTTATTTTTAAAATGAACAACTGATCATCAACTAGAATCTGAGAAGGGGAAACAGTACGAAGAACTTACCCTCTTTGTGCTAAGATGGTTGAGCGATTTCGCTCTCTCCTCCTAAGGGTACGTGGTTGTCTCGACCTTCACAATTAGGGCAGAATGGCAATTAGGTTAAACTGATTCAGGGAGATCTATTTATATACCAATTCCTAAATAAGCAAATTTCCTTTAGGTCCCTATACTTTTACCTATTTGTCGAATAGGTCTTTATATTTAAACCATTAATGTCACGATTATTACAATTACGATAAAAGAAAAACACACAAAAAGGAAAAAACATAGCATAAAGACTTCGTAAAATGACTCCCCTCAAAAACATCAGCTCAAGTCAAAAGACTCTCCCTACATAGTTAGTTCATTAACTTAATCACAAAACGAACAAATCGATAAAAACCTCTAACACATAGTTGTTTAAACTAATATTAACAATATGTAAAAGACACTAGAACATTAACCTCACAGTGATTAGAAAGTTTAACGCACTCAATGTATAAGTAGGCAACTTCTTATCACTCGCATACTTAGCCAATATCTTTTGAGCATCCTACGTCCTACTCACCAATGTCTAAAAGTCGTATGGTTGTTAATGATCAGGGGGTCTTTATATTGGGTTGTATGAGGATTGGGTAAAGGTGAGGTAAAATTTTTGGATAGTGGTTAAACCACCCAATCCGAGGACGTGTTACAATAACAACTAGTCCCTCGTCTATTCTAGACATCCTCACTTAAAATAAATAAGCTCTCACCCACTTTCCCAATATTTTATGACTTTGAAGCTCGAGGTTATGTCAAGAATTCATGCTTTATTCACAACTTTCTTTTGCACTTCTTTTCTTTGTTTTTCCCTTTTTTTTCTTTTGTTTTCTTTCATTTTCTAACACAATATTTATAGCACACATTTTTTTATAAAATAAACAAACTAAAATAACTTAGCATGTTCTAGGCAAAAACTCAGCTTGTACACTTGGCTACTTAATTTTCTAAAATTTCCATAACTTAAACCATGTCCATGAAGCTACCAACTAAACCCATACAACTAATTCATTCTACTATCCTTGGATATGATGGTCAAAGGTAAGGAAGATTGGTCATTTAGTTTAAAAGTTGGTTACCTAGTCTATTATCAAGAAAAGGCTAGGCTCAAATTGGTTTAACGTAATTGGAAATCATAAGGATTTTGTCTTTAAACCTCTAGGCTCAACTGCGAAAGAAATGCCCCCGTCTTCCCACTAACTTCCACACAACTAAGACTATGACAAGTACTAGTATGATACATTAATCAACCGACTTAGAATGCACCTCATGAAAAGAATTGGAGATGAATATCTCCTCCTTCGGCTCAAAGTTCTCACAAGGTTCGCACATTAACATTCTAGTCTAGTCTAAATAATGAAACAACTAGTCTAAATAACTAAGTGTCAGGTTTCTATATATTCCTAAGCTTTGTGCTCGAGTTAAATTCCTAACTAATAAGGTAACAATCTTTTAACACAAGTTGAAAATTTTTGAAGGGGGTCAAATTTTGAAAAATTTATACCAAGTCTAAACCTAGACACACATATATAAATATAGTAAACACAAAAGGAAAATTCCTGAAGGGAACCCTCCCCCACACTTGAACGACACATTGTCCTAAAGGTGTCTAAGATACTAATAAACACCTAATTACAAAATGAAAACAAAATTTGAGACAGTTTTATCTCGATGATCTAGTACGTTAAGAAGCAGTAAGGAGATCGAACCCTGTAGAGCTCAAATCGGAACACTTCTATACCAGATCACCAAAGATACAAAAAACATACCTCAAAACAAGCAAACAACAAAACAAATATGAACAAACTAACATATATCACATAAATACGAATTTACAATAAAGGAAATAAAATAAAAGATAAAGGAAAAAGGAGCTCCCTGGTCAATTCGTTGTGTGCCTACTGTAGATCATTGTACGCCTGTGTTCTTCAAGATAGACTTGTTGACTTGCCATGGTGAACATCAAATGTGGATAGAATGTGCCCTATATTACTACACTTATAAACAAAAGACATTAAATCTAAACAAACACACACAAATAAAATGCAAACAAATTAACACACTTTACAATCTATGCTAATGTTTTTGGCTTTTATTTATGCTACATTCCTGGAAAGCTTGAAAACCAAACACCCCATTCTGAAGGGTCACAGGTGCAATTTTTGATTTTGCAAATCACACAACTCACTAATGGCATACCATAATGAACTACCTCTCTGCGACCTTTTTAGCTATAAGCCTAGTTGAGTCACCAAGTAGTAATATGGTATGCTCATTTTGTGAGTTAGTGCTATTTTTGCTACGGTCATCTTTGTGTTCTAAATTCCTATTCCTAGGTCAATACCCAATATAAATTGTTGATCACAACAATCATATAGGAGTAACTTCTTATCTCTCATCAATCGCAAAAATACAGTCATGTGCCAATCAACCAACTGGTCAATAGCACTCACATTAATCATAGGATTGAGAGATTTCAAAATCTCACCCAAGTTTAACCAATCCCAACCAAGAGTGGGAGGTTGTTCAAAATTATGGTCGGGTGTTTTACCTTTACTTTCCATATCCAAGATTAAAGGTTTAGCAAACCTTTTTGGATCTTGAAGTCGAGGTGAAATATTGTGGCGAATAACACTAGACTCTACTTTAGATATGGCTTCCTCTTTTTCCTCTGAATCTTTAATATCCGCCAAATCTATGGTTGAGCAAGATTTTTGCAAAAGGAAAGGAGCACTAGTCATATGTTCATCACCTTCTTTTTGAGTGCTCTCTTCAAACCCAATCTCTTCTTTCTCTTCTTCCTTTTCCTCATTCTTTTCATCCTCTTTTGAAAGTGCATTGGCATGAACAAACAAGCTCGTCGGGGTTTCTTGGTACCAATCCTCAGTTTCAAAATCCCACAAATGCCCCTTGTTCTCTATACTATATAAATCTTCTAGGAATGATGTTGGATAGATGCATGATTGTTGAGGAACGTATGAAGGTTCCTCAACTTTCAAGTCCATTTGCTTATCATCATCCTCCACTTGCACTTCATTATTTTCCCCTAAATAATAGATTGGGTCAAATTGTTTAATGAAGATGGCGTCTTTTGTATGTGCACTATTGCAAAAATCATCTGAGTGAGCTTGCACACTCTCAGAAGTTTGACTTGGCATACACAATTTCTCAAACTCATTGAGTATATCATCACCATTTTCAAACATCTTATCCATTCTTGCTTCCATCGAGTCTAGTCTATCTTCAAGGGTATCAGACCTTAGAGGTTGTACTTCTTCGTTTCACCATGAGGAATAAGGATTTCCACTCCACATTGGAGTGCAAATGGTGTCATGTTGCCCCTCATTCTAATGCTCGAAATTCTCATAATCTAAGGGTGCTCCATGGCATGTAGGGAACCAGTATTCTTCACATTGACTTTTCTCATGTCCCTCACATCCGCACCACTCACAAGTCCAAAGCTGAACTTAGGTGAGATCGAGTTTCCTTTGATTTGCTTCCACCAGTTCACATGTGTCCTCAACTTTGTCATCCACAATTTGTCTTTGAATTCCATTGTACCAATGGTAACGAAAGGAAATTCATCCTTTCTTGTTGAAGTCTTTCTTTATTTAGCCTCTCTTGTTAAAGTTTTTCTTGTCGCAATGTCCTTTCCAAGTGTGCTATTTCCACTTCACTTTCCAGAGGAAAGTTGGTGGTTGAGCGTGTTTTGGGCATTCGACTTAAAAATTTAAAACTTTTTTGTCCAACCTCCTATTTAGACAAGGTTAGTGGCAAATGAAAGAAGACTTCCAATGCTACAACTTTGACTAAGGAAATTTTTCCCAGATTGGATTTTCACTATTCAAATAGTGAAAATACGAGGCTAATCATATTCTACATTTTGGCAAGACTCGTCCAAAAATCATATTTTGTGCGTACAACTTCAAAATATGATATCTTTTTCGTCCAAACTCAAAAATAGATGATCTTAGCGGCAATGGAAAGAAGACTTCCAATACTACAAGTTCATCTTGGCTTGTATGTTCAAATTCAGAATCTAAGACCTCCAAAAAAATAAAATGCGAGCTGGCCAAAATTTTCTGAGCAAGTTTTTCGCAAGAATTGTCAGAGGGAACTAACTACTAGATGGTTTGATTAGTCTTTCGCCCCTATACCCAAGTCAGATGAATGATTTGCATGTCAGTATCACTACGGGCCTCATCCAGAGTTTCCTCTGGCTTCGCCCCGCTCAGGCATAGTACACCATCTTTCGGGTCTCTACAGGTATGCTCTCACTCAAACCCTTCTCAGAAGATCAAGGTCGATTGGTGGTGCACCCCACAGGGGGATCCCGCTAGTCAGCTTCCTTGCACCTTATGGGTTTACTCTCTTGTTGACTCACACACATGTCAGACTTCTTGGTCCGTGTATCAAGTTGGGCCGAATGGGGAGCCCACAGGCTGACGCTTGGAGAGCATAATGTGCCAGCGCACGCTATAGTCCATGATTGCCATGATAGCATCTCCTTGGGTGTATCAAAGGCTCAGGCTTAGGCGGCCAAGGTAATCCATATCAGTCCATGCCCCTAGCCGATTGGCGGATTGGCTCTCACTGTTCCACATCTTACTAGGGTGTAACACCAGCCCCCATCCACTTCCCTCCCAACAATTTCAAGCACTCTTTGACTCTCTTTTCAAAGTCCTTTACGTTTTTCCCTCGCGGTACTTGTTTGCTATCAGTCTCTTGCCCGTATTTAGCCTTGGACGAAATTTACTGCCCGTTTTGGGCTGCATTCTCAAACAACCTAACTCGTTGACAATGCCTCATGGTGCAATAGGGTCCGGGCATAATAGGGCTCTCACCCTCTATGGCACCTCCTTCCAAGGGACTTGAGCCCGGTCCATTACTGAGGACGCTTCTTTAGACTACAATTCGAACGCCTAAGGCATCCAATTTTCAAGCTGGGCATTTCCTGGTTTGCTCGCCTTTACTAGGGGAATCCTTGTTAGTTTCTTTTACTCTACTTATTGATATGCTTAAATTAAGTGGGTAGTCCCGCCTGACCTGGGGTCACTTTGTGAGTGTTCGATGTTACTCAATCACATTCAGGGTCAACATGTCCCTAAGAGCAATGCAAGGCTCACAACTTGTACCAAGGATCTTACAACCACCGCGGGTCATGGCTTTACTTTGCCAGGAACTCATTTTCCGCCCATCCTATTCCCAATTGTCTCTTGCAAGATATCGGGATTTTGGGGGGTGATAATGTGTGACACCCAGGCAGGCGTGCCCTCGGCCAGAAGGCTTCGAATGCAACTTGCATTCAAAGACTCGATGGTTTACGAGATTCTACAATTCACACCAAGTATCGAATTTTGCTACGTTCTTCATCGATGCAAAAGCCTAGATATCTATTCGCGAGAGTCGTTATTGTTATGAATAGAAGGAAGCCCCCGACCATGTTATTCAATTACTGGCACAACGGGGAGCCTTACGCTTCTTATGACACAAAAGTTCCTTGGCGCGTGCCGTGCCGGGGTTTGTTTGT